>JBBMKF010472834.1:0-27112 GCA_037834155.1 Curcuma caesia | reverse complement strand
TGTTGAATAATAGATCCAATGTATCTAAAATTCTTTCTAACAATATATTCATGTCCTTCCTTTTCTTATGCACTGCTAATAGTGTAAATGGAGAATACAACAGACCTGAATCTTGACTATCCGTTGCCTAGTAATTAAGAACTCTTTTCTCCCTTTCCATCCTCTGAACTTGTTTTGTATACGAATGGCAGCATCATGCGGAGGCATATCATACAGTCCTGAGTTCTGTGACTTGATTGTTAGGAGGGAAATTGCATGTTCCTCTGATATTTCAGTGTTGTCATCTCCATACTCAGCAAATTTCTTCCTGTGAAATGAATGCATTCTAAAAACTTGATAGATGCGAGCTGCAGCCTGAGAAGCATTGCGAACAGCACTCAGTGAGTCCTTCAATGACAGTTCAGCCAGCGTGTCTCCATCAGCAATCTCAGGGGCATTGGGTTGAGAAACATCTTCATCACCTATGAAGCTATTAAAGTCTGGATCATTAGCCTTTGGGTCTATAGTAAGAACAGAAAGATGGCTAGTCAAAGATGACTCTGCAAGAAATCCAGCAATGCCTTTGTGACCATTTGCAGATGCTAAATCTGCAGGTGTTCTTCCAGAAGGAAACTCAGGGGTAGGATCTGTCAACAAACCAGGTCCTGCACCCATTGCAACAAGGGCACAAATTGTACGCTCCCTAAAACATTAGAAAACAAGTGTTGCAGTTGCTAACAGTAGACAAATAACAATAACTAGTCCCATAATATACATATATATATAAGTTACTAACCTGCCACAAGATGCTGCCCAGTGAAGGGCAGTCCACCCATGTGTATCTCTGAAATTGATATTTACACCAGCAGTCACTGTTGGTTTTATAGCCCAATCGTAACCAAGGGCAGCTGCTAAATGCAAGACGCCTTGCCCTTCCTCATCCCACATATTCGGGCCTTTGCTATCTTCAGACACTTTGTGTAGAAGCCAAGCATGCAATTTTTCACGCAATAAAGCCTCAAGTAATTGATCCTTTGCATTATCAACAGAGAAGCTCTTTTCATTACTCATCTTAAGCAGAGTTGACCACTCATCAGCACCTTCCATCATTGCACTTATCTTACTTCTTAATTCAACTTTCTCTGCAACGATCTCTGCATCCTTTTGGCAATCTAGTGGTCCTAGAGTCAGCAGCTTATCAAGGCGTATAAGAAGATTTATTTCAGTCGATTTATTACTTCCGGAATTCATATTCTCCACACGGGAGGAATCACATTCACAAAATTCAAATTCCCTCACTTCACTACAAGCCAACCTGTTGGAACAGGTAACATAAAAAGGAACCCTCCCAGATTTGTATGGCGGAGCATGGCAACGGAGAATTCCATCTCCAACAACCTCAGCTGGAACTTCCACTTCCCCAAACATGCATGACCATTTACATTTTCCAAAATCTTTATTCTTCAAGAATGTCCCAGTAATTAAAACCTGCAATATGCATCAGAAAGAATGACAAAGGGATGAAAATAAGTGCACTTCTAAACTAAAACCATGATATGGCTTAATCAGCTGGAGGACACATGTACGTGTCCAGACCTCAACACATTAACTACTTAATGAACAAAATAGACAGCTTTTGAGTTAGACATACCTTAGTTTCAGAGCCAGCATATGCCCAGTTTGGAGAGAAATCAATTATACTGAAAAGCTGATCTTGTGAAAGTGAAGGCATTATATATGCATCTAAATGCTCGTGATTTGAAATACTAGAATCTTCAGCTACATTGTCACTGCCAACAGCACTCCAATAGGCTCCAGAATTGGATTTTGTATGTGATTCATCAACTTCTCCTAGTTCTTTGCTCATCCATTTTGAGAAGCTATCATACTTTTTTAGGCCTTCTCCTTCTAAACTGGAGAAGTCCAATGATATTTGCTTCAAAAGGGGAGAGCGGTTAGCATTTCCATCCACAGATGTCTCTTTATCCACATTAATGTTTGGTCTAACAGCTGAATCTGAGTCAACAGTTGAAAGCTGCGATAGAAATACTAAAAATCAGACATTTAATAATGCTTACAAAATTTTGGGGTTCACAAAAGCTGCAGTGGAAATCTGCAACAGGACCTAAAAAATCAGTCATTTTATCAGCCAGGGGAACTGCCTATATGTTTGAACTTCTCAACAGCAGAAAAGTCAAAAGACATGAATTGACAATAAATTTTCAAGAGGAAGATATGCATACAAGGAACGCATAGCACATAAAGCCCATTAATACAGACTAAATAATCACAGATAGGAAAACAAGGATAATAGAGAAAGTACCTGCCATGCTCTACCCAACGAAGCAGATACATCTTGGTTGTTGCTAAGATTTTCAGCATATGCATTCCCATATGTTGAAAGTTCAACTTTACTGTCACTTCCCCCCATTACAGGCTCTGTAAAACCAACTGATGACTGAAAGCTCGGCATCTCTAATGTTCTGGCATTGTGTCCCAAGACTTCATCCCATGATGTTGGATCAAGCTGTAATTTAGACCCCTTGAATGCTAATCGAAGGTCTATTCCATCCAATATATCCTCTTGAACAGAGTGACATTGTTTATTATCTATTCCCTGAAAACTGCCTGGAAGGTATTGAACAGTGTTTTGCTCAGAAATTTTCCCTTAGATAATCTAACCAAAACATTGAAAAAACTCATGCTTACTATGACTATCTATGGAAGGATCTGGAACACAAGGGTCCAAGAATTGAGCATCCATCAGTTGTCCAGCACCATACTGCTGCATCTTAGTGAAAGTGTGGTATCTGGAACTTGTTTGATAATTATCTGCTGCATCGAATTTCGCTTTAGAAACACTGAAAGAAAAAGTGCATGATTGAAGTATGAATCAGCAAATCTATACTGCCTATAAGATGATGCATAACAGCTCAAATTTCTGGCTTATTATACCTGATTCAGTATCCTCATATTCTGATGTAAGTGCACTGTTGTGGCTCTCAGCATCTGTTGCTTGGGAAGGCATCTGACTGTAACTTATGATAGAATTTGAACCAACAGGACTATCTATATGATTAACTGGGGGAGTTTCCTCGGAATCTCTAGACCGGCTGAAGTTTGGTTTATGACCCTGGATAATTATGATGAACAAAAATGAAATGATAATCATCAAATGAGCAGCTATGCACTATTTCATAGTAGAAAGAAACATAATGACTATATTCAAAGGAACCAACAGGAAGGTTCCTTTGAATTATTTGTGCTGCACTGGCAGTAGAATTCGTTTTCATTAGTGAATTTTCAAATTCCTCAACTCTAATTGTCCATAAAAATCATGGAAATGCATTCACTATAATTTATGGCATTTGAAAATACTCACAAATCAATTATTAGCAAATAACAACTTATATTTACACGTATGCATCAAGATGACGATAAAAATGTAAAGAAAGATAAAGATAGATATGAAATAAAAAGTGCGGAAACCCAAGAAAGCCTAATCCAACCCAACATGCTAAGGATCGCCTTAATTAACTACTAGGAGTAAGTAGCCTATTGCTCTCTCAAGTCTCAACAAGACCCCTCAACTGAGTCCAACTAAGTGACAACCCCATGATAAGAGTTTGTAGTACAAAATCATATTTTAAATGATATATGTAATTCTTTGTGATTAATTTAATGGAGTATCTAATAATATATTGTTGAAAATATCATGTGTTTTGGTTAGTAAAATTATCATATTGTTAATTAACTTGAAAAATCATGTAATTGATTAACTAGGCATAAAGAGAAGACTATAATCTGGATCGATCAATGGGGAATTATATACATTGGTCATATTGACATGATTCTCCTTTGTTATATGGAGCTATATGCTCTTCTTCTAGACTTGATGTTGCCAAAGTTAAATGGGGCAGTTCTAAACCCGTATGGGCTAATTATGCATGTAGCCTAAGCCTTAGACAAAAGATGCTTGCTGAATATAAAACTAAAAAGATGCTAGAGGAATGAGATGTCTGAAATGACCAAGCTGTGGCAACATATATCTGTTTGTGCATAACAATAACCACACTATCCGAGACAGAAAAGCTGAATGTCAGATCTTGTTGAAGCTGGATGTTAGGTGCTTCCATAGAAACTGAAAGTTTAATGTGCTGCAAAGTTGTTGATTCCTACAGACCTTCACATATAGTTAATGATGAACTTGCTGATTTTTTATTTTCAATCCTTCCTTCTGTATAGACTGTTATATATAGTTTACTTTCAAATGGTATAGCTAGTTGAGAATTTTTCTTGAAGGGAGGTAATTCAGGACATACTTGTACATAACTTTTCCAGAATACATGTGTTTACTTACCTTGTGCCAAAAAAAGTCTCCAATGTCCACAATTAATAAAATAAAGATATGGGTCTTAAGAAAATGCCACTATGATAGATATTTAACAAGGGTAAACAATAATCAAGAAAAGGACATTTATATTTAAAAAAAAACAACAACAACAAAGTAATCTAAAGGCAACAATTAGATGTAGTAAATTACAACCTTGACTTCGAGATAGTGAACGAGAACAATGTGCATTAAGTCCCTGAAATAGAAGATACATCAAGAAAGAGATATCGTCAGTAATTATGTTTCTTTGCAAAATAAACAAACAAGCAATCATGTATTTTGACATTACAAATATGCATAAAAGGACAGCCCAGTGCACGAAGCTCCCGCTAATGCGGGATTCCGAGAAAGAGTTTATTATACACAGTCTTATCCTGCTTTGCAAGAGGCTATTTCTGAACATTACAAATATACATAGATTAGAAGAATTGTTTGTAATGAAAATCACATGAGAACATTTCTTTTTTACTTTTGAGAAACATGATTCTGCTTGGTTATATCTGTCATCCTTCATGTCATGATAAATTTTCCTTCAAGAAACACATTTTTTCATATTATCATCAATTGAAGCAATACCTAATTGGTCTTGGAAATCAATATTTTTTTATTCTTTCTAGTAACTTAGCCATCTTAGTAGTCTAATCTCTGGCACATTGCCATTTTTTAGTTATACGTAAAAAATAAAACAACTATGTTTACTGATAAATAAAATATAATTATGACCACAACTAAATTATATTAATGATATTACAATTAATAGTTACACTATCTTTGATTAATTTTTCTATCTTGAACTCCGATTTATTCTGAACCATTAAAATATTATATTCAAAGAATATGCTCATTTATAAATTTCAAGAGCCAATGCAACCCCATACTGACGACCGTATATATTCTTTGAAACAAGGGATACAAACTCTTTTTAATCAATTTAATTAATTATTTAAAGAAGATTACCAAATTCACAAAGGTAATATACTAGTGTATTTAAAATGTTGATTTGGTGATGCCAAGTTGGCATGCTGTTCTTATATTTTATTGAGGTTCAGTTTAGCCTTATAGTGTTGTCGAACATAGAAGATTTCATGGATGTTCTTTTCTTGACCAACAAAGTTATGCGCTGCCAACCCACAAGTTCAACCTCTTTCCTGGTGAAAGATTGTCTATCGACTATGGTAGGAGTGCATTTATTGCTCACTGCAGGTTCTGACAGCTACATCCTTATCAACATTGTGTATTGTATACTCAAACTGATATAAAAAGGAATTGCTATGATGTGTTAGCCCACTGTCATGTTGCAACTTATGATTGCCTAGAGCACACTTGAGAATTGGGATTCATCCTACGTGTACATAAATATATTGATGCTTGGACAAAAGATAATATGGAAATAACAGAAACATTTAGTATTTATAGATATAAATCCAGTATCATGTATTTAGATCAAGTGCATCTTTACAAGAATATAAGACCAGCAAGACATTAGGCAGATATACCATATCGCCACACCTTCCAAGCCATACAAATTTGCAGTGAAACTTCCAACAGAAAAAGTTTGCTAACATGACAGTATATTTCACATTTGAACTTAACTTTAATTGGTCAAACCATCCTAAAGAACTCTCGAAAAACCAGGAAATACATAGCTGATTACCACCATTAAGCAATGAGATACTGACGGCACATTGTAGAGTAGATAGGAGTTGATAACATCGATACCACTTCCAATAAAACAAAACAGCTTCCCTAGTGAGCATTTGATTCCAGGTTTCTTGTCTACCAAAGGATAATAGTCAATTCACCTCCTGTAGGCACAAACGCCATCCTCATAAACACATATGCTGGTTGCTTTACAAGATTCTGCCCCACAGGAAGTAAAGAGCCAGTTGCTACAATATCAACTTTTTTTAATAATTGTATTAGTCAGTTCACTTCGTACACATGTATTCATCAAATACAAAATAATTTCTCATAGAAACTTGTACATGTACCTACAAGAAACCTTCAACCGATGGAAAGTGATATTACTGAAAATTAAGCATATGTAACAAGATATTCTGTGAAGCTTGATATGTTAAAATGTCAAACTTTACAATATACCAGATGGACTAGAATAAAACTAAAATGCTATGATAAGTAAATGCAATCACTAAATAAGCAAAAAATAAAAATAATCACTAAAGTGGAAAGCGAAAGTGTATTAAAGAAATGAAGGTTTGTGCTACAACTCACTCTTCCAGCATCCAATAACTTCGTCTTTGGAAATTTTCATTCTCTTCTCCATGAGCATAGTAGCAATGAAGCACATCAATACTTCCTGCCTGAAATTGAGTCCCATAATGAAATGATGCAAGACTCAACTCTATAGCAATCTTAAATAATAACTGAAACACAAATTTAGAAACAAGGATGTATTCAACCAGGGAGAAAATTCATTACTTTCACCTAAATTTCATAAAGTTTAATCAGGTGTCAAAATTTTATATTTGAAGCAAAGATACCAACAATGCACCAGATACAATAACAAGAACAAGAACAATGACAACCTTTAGGTAAATTTTGTCAGATTGAAGATCAAATAATAGGTAGTGTATAGGTCAAACAAAATATGTCACATACAATGAAGTGTTAAAATCTCATAAGTACATGAGGAAAAAGAGGCTCTGTTACAGACCAACTAATGTACTACATTGTGTGCCCGATCAGTATCACTTACTTTTAGCCTCTCATGAGCTTCTCTCACAGTCTTCCCATCTTTTTTCTTTCTCCAATTATGGCCATCCTTCCTAAAATATCTCAGTACTTTACGATCAAAAAGAAAAAGAGATCCACCTGGAACAAAAAAATGATACACTTATTGTTCTTGCAAAAGAAACAAATACACAAGAAATTTGAAAACAAATACAACTACCAAACAATTGGTAGCTGAACCAAAATACATCTGAAACAATTATTCAAGTTAACCTAGAAGAAAAAAAAACACATTTTTCTGTACTTAGCAACAGAGGATTATACTAGATGGTTTATTTGGTGGTTCCGGCGCAATACGAAATTCCTGATGGTTCCGGAGTATTTCACAAATTTCAGCTGGACGTAACCAGCGATGTTGTGCTTCCAAAAGTATTTGCTCCATATCTGTTCATATATAAGGATAGTCCATATAAGCAAATAAGAAGTATTTAGAATGTCATAAAAGAAAGTATGTAGTAAATTGGGCAAAAATCAAAGGGGTATTGCTTTTTATCTAAAACATCAAAAAGGTGCTTCATTTTGATTTTATAACAAAGGTGTGTCCATCTTCTTATAACTGAGAGCGAGAAAGAAAATTACGCAACAAACTAAACCCTGTAAGTAAATTTTAAAACATTTTCCCATGATATATCACAAATAAGAGAAACAACGACCCCAGGCGCACGACATATATAGAACTCAAAAAGAATAATAAATAAATAAATTCGCACCCAATTGAGGAGTCAATGAGAACCGCCTCGTCTCCGCCATCAATAACAAGGAACTTAAGTGTAGGGACCTAATTCCAAAACCCCAGCGCTTCTAGCATCAGAATGGGAAACGCTGGAGTCGATCGCTGAGGCAGAAGCACCGTCGAATCGCAGCAGCCCAAACGCTTAGCAAGCGCGATCGATCGACAAATCTTTCCGAAAGGATAAATTTGCTTGAAACAGAAGGAATCTACGAAAGAAATCGATTTTTTTTTCACTTCGAGTGGAGATGGCGCCCTGACAAAAGGGAAAGGGATGAGGAAGGCGACGCGTCGATCTTCGCAGCGCCCGTGACCTTGCCGCACAATTTCAACCGTGCGATATTCCCTCCCTTCACGGCGTCTAGAAACCGTAGCCGTGACCGCACGAGAATGACGTCGGCAAACGGATAGGCGGAGGACACGGACGGCGGATCGAACAGCCGTGTGGATGATGGAGGAGGAGGAAGAGGAAGGAAGAATCGGAAAGAGAGAGAGAGAGAGAGAGAGGGACATAAAATAATGGCAACAGGCGAGAGAAGTGATAATACCTGTCTGCAAAATCCTATGGTCGCCATTATGTCTTCATCGGCACTTATGTCCCTCCTTATCCGTTTATCTACGTTTTGGGGAAAGTTTTTTTAGAAAGATAAAATGGTACGCGATATTATTCTGTATATTGTCATATTATAAATTAATTTAATACATAATTTTAAAACTTGAAATCTCGCATATATTTCAATAGTAAGTCCCATCTTCTTAAATTAGTAAATAATTACAATCGATAATATTATCCTTTAACCCTGACATTGAAAAAAATTATAGGAACTGCCTTTAAGTACATCACTGGCCAATAATTCCTATAATAAAAACACAAATCAAACAAACAAATCGTATATATATCGATAAAAATTAACTGACATATTTACCAGCAGATCCATTTTTCAATATGTCAAATCATATAATATACACATATCAACGCATATTAATCAACAACAGCACACAAGTATTTATGCACGAATAATATTCATATTATTAATATTTGAAGTGTTTATCACTATTAAACAAGTGCTTAACATATGCAAGTTACAAGCTACAATGACGTAGCTTAAGATTTCAAGTCAATATGGTTAAATCGAAATTGGTTCAAATAAAGTCTCTTTTAGCTGCACTTACCAACCACATAGGACCTGCTTAAGTGGTCAATCTATGCTAACTAAATCACAAACTCTCCACTTCTAATAAAAGTTCACAATATATAAGGCAGCGAGCATGTAGTATACCACACTAGTTCAAGTCCATAGTCAATATACATTCCCCTATCGACTAAAACTTACAACACTTCATATAACTAATAATGCTTAAGAGGATTAACAGAATCTTACCACTTGTATAGCAATTAGGAAATCATATGATTACTAACATTCATTTGAAAACCATGCTGTAGAATAACAAATGAAAATCAAAAACTTGAATCATGTCCACTTACCATAAAAAATATGGCACAATCTGCTCATATGTCAACATCCTTGGCAAAGAGATGATAAGGTTCAACAGTTTCCTGATAATGCAATTAGTTTCCTCCATGTTGAGGTCATGGTGAAAAGTAACAGTGTGACAAAATTTTGCACAATTAAGACTGCTATATGCTTTCCTCAACTAGATTTCAATAGGACATCTAACCTTTTCCAGTACTTGTAGGGGGGAATAAATCAAATTATAATCCACATGAAGTATACACATTAGGATTGATTAACCCAGGAGATTGCTTCATATCTCCAGTAATCATGTGATTCACAAGATGAACACAACTAAATGTAGCAAAATTAGAGAACTAAGGACCAGAAGATCATCGGCATGAATGCCATTTTACCTGTCACATTCCAATAATATTATTCATCACATCTCAGAATTTTTACAGAGAGTGCAACAAACTATTCCATCCAAACCATAAATGTTTCACTTGTCTCATGTTTTTCAATTCACAACTTAAAAACCAGCCAGAACTTAATTTAAGTATATATGACGCTACACCTAACTGTTAAACCATGCAATGCAAATAGTTTATTCATAACCAACACACAATCTTTAACTAGAACGTATCTAATCACTTTAGCACAAACAATCATTCAATGACCAAGAATCAACTAGATAAAGAGAGAGAAAATAAAATTCTAAAACATGAATTAAATCAACTGTCAGTCGAACATGAAGAAGATGTAGTTCATAAGTCAACACCAACAACAAGACATCACAAGATACATAACTATCATCTAAAACAATCTCCCTAAGGAGAAATTATTAGAGTTCAATAGGAACTAACTCTTGCATATCCAACATGGCAATTCAAAAAAAGATGCTTTATCAGTACAAATTCAACACAATAATCCGAAAAAGATGCAGACTTCATTGCTTATTTGGCCAAAAGAAGACTACCTCTTCCCTGACAAATTCATGCCACTCCACGGGAACTTCCTCTCCTCCTTCTCCTTCTTTACCCTTTCTCTGCCTCCACTGCGATGATGGTAAGCGCCCACGCTACGGCTTCGAGAAACATCAGCACGCTTGCCATAGTATCCCTTCAATGAAGCATCCTTGCAATCCTTGCGGCGGCGCTCGTCTAGCCAGTGCTTGCTCTCGCCCCGGCCGTCTTCCCGCTCGACGACGGAGGAGCGTGCGGCGGCGGCCTTGGCAGCGGCGGCGACGCGCTCCTTTTCTTCGAGGATGTGCTTGACGGGGAAGAGATCGCTGGAGAGGGAGAGAGCGGAACGGAGAGTGACGTAGGCCTTCTTGTAGTCGGGCTTGGCTGCCAGGAAAGGGCCGCGCTTGATCTTCTTCCCCTCCATGTTGAGCGTGCGTACCTGGGCGACGTCGAAACCGTACAGGGACTCGAGGACGCGACGGATCTCGATCTTGGAGGCGGAGGGGATGGTCTTGAGGGCGATCTCGCGAATGTAGTCGAAGGGCGGCGGAGGCAGGAGAAGCTTAATGGGAAGGTTGGCGAAGTGGATCACCCGTTGCCCCAGGCGGCTCCCCATCTCTGTTTCTGCGGCGTCGATAGGACGATGCCCTCAATCAGCAGGCTCTCCTCCTACGCTGTTCTCCGATTATGGACTCCGACTCGAATAGCCCTGTCCTCTAGGGTTTCTGTAGTTATAATTCATATAATTTACACGTAATAAATTTAATATTAAATAAATAAGTTTACTTTAACGTTAAAGTAAATTTTAAAATTAATTTTGAAAATGAAATAAGAATTAATATATTTAGAATTTTAAATCATTTAGATGTAGAAATTAATTTCTATATGACATAATTATTTCGCCGTTATTATTTTTAAATTATTGTATTTTTTAAAAAAAAAAAGTTTGATGGGAGGAGAAGCTTAAGCTAAACATAGCGATATTAGAGTTAGAGAGCTCTTAGTAATTATCTTGGATTAGAATGGTATAATTCTTTAAAATGACTCCTCTTACACAGAGGAAGCACCTCTTTAAAATATCAAGTCAACTTATAACAAAAAAATGAAATAGATAACAAATTGAAATTAAACTAAAATATATTTTTATTTGAATTTTTTATAAATCAATAAGCATCAATAATTTCAATTTCTCTATTAGTTATGATCCCATGAACCTACATAATGCCTTAATATTTTAACAACCTTTTTTTTTCTTTTTTTATTCCTCCTGATTTCCATTCTAGTGGTTCGATGTTGTCCATATAGAGACTTTTTACCCAAATAATTGAAGCTAAATAGACCACTTATACGGAAGCGTTAAACAGAATTTTAAAAAAAAACATAAGAAAGATGTTTTTTTGTCATAAAAATGAAATTTTTTGTGAATATTTAGTTTGTTTATGCTATTGTTACGGAATAATTGAGAACGGTTAGCAAAATTGAGCTAGTTTTAGTTGAGATCGTGTCTTGACTTAATGTAACTGGACCCGGACTGTCTTTGGGCTCAACTTTTTAACAATGAATTACAGATTTCGGACTGAGCAAATTGAGGTTTGCATATGCTTGTTTCTAGTTAATGTTTCTCGCACTTCATTGTAGGTGTAGCCTTTAGTTTATATTTTTATTATGATCTCATCGCAAGTAATCAAATCATTTGGCTAATAATTTTTCTTTGAGATGCAAACAAGGTTTCTGTACAATCAACAGATGATAAGAGTATCATATCAACATAAACGTCTACAGGGCAAGATATAATAGGGGAGTTCATGAAAGAGAGAACAACAATTGCCAAAATTATTTATTTATCTAGTTCCTTTTCTCATATGTATGAAACCAAAGCATGTATACTACCTCATCGATGGCAAGGTAGAAATTTATGAAACTTACAATAACTGGAGAATCAAATTTAAAAGCAACTTATCACAATAACTGCAACAGCTTTAAAAGTAACCACCGCTGATGAATGGCAAAGGCTTCTGAAAGAGCAAGTGAGCTATAGATTGATCCATTGAATTTCTTTCATTTTCAGTATTTGTCTTTTTGCACCTGCTTGAACAACCACAGCGAAGAAAGAATTAGTAGAGAGCTCTCTCTCTGCTAGCAGCTTAAGATTCAGTCTTGCAGCTAATGTTCAAGGTAGTAGTTCCCTCATTTAAGCAAGTTCTAGCCACTAATAGAATTTGCTATGCTTAGTTGGATGGAAGTAGAAGGGATTTATCTTTACACAAATCAGGAAGAAACTGGAGCGCAACAAAATTTAAACATCTAATAAACACCAAGTATATGATATTATTTGTTTCCTTTTGACTTCATCCAAGTAAATAAGAAGAATGAAATGGAGTGAAATTGAAATAAAACAATTCATTTCTATCATTTCTCTTCATTTAAAACTTCTTCATTTCTCTTCTACCTTCTCTCCTAGAAGTAAACATAACATTAGTGAAAGAAAACAAAAGAAACATGATATTAGGCATGTTGTTTTTCTGTAGATCCATATAGCTGAATTCAACCGATTGAGACATTGGTCACATAAGATTTAGTTATTTGATATCCAGATTAGAAGGCAAAAGTTATGGGCAAATTTTCCAGTCTGATGGGAAAATGGGTCTCTCAGCAATTGTAATTCAAACTTGCAACACTTGGCTGGGAACAAATTTCCATGGAAAACATGTGTATTCATCTGAGCAAAGGTTTATTAAGCATTTAGATCATTTAATATTTCATGATCAGATCTGCAAAGCTAGACAGGATTTTAGGCAGAATCAAGTAACCATACTTGTTTATAGCTACTGCATCCATCTCTCTTGTAGCAAAACTCTCATTGTGCCCACTGCAGATATTGCTTTGTGCTGCACTCTCTGCTAAACGATAAAGCCCGTCTCTAATGCACAACTTAGTTGTAACATTCAACTGTGAAAAGAAACAAAAGTATTAATGTTCCAGCTACTCAGTTAACATCCAACAGAGTTAAGTTCAACTATGCTGAATGACAAGTTGTCACATGAGTTATTTGTACCAATTTGACCACTCACTCAAAACTACAACCAACTCAAATTAATACCTGAATCATAACATTCCAAAGCTGCCGATAACCCAATGCTTCTTCAGAGACATCATGTGAAGACATAGCTGCAACTAAACAGCTCCCTTGAGCTGCTTTGGAATTAAACCTAGAAACCGGAACATGATTGAGTGCTTTTAAACCTCTACTAGCTAAACTATCTTCAAGTTTATCATACTTTTCAGCTGCAGCTTTAGTAGTCTGTGTGTCATGATGGGAGTCCTTTGCAAGCTCTGAATGATATGACTGCATTTCAGATAGCTTTTCCATTCTGATAACTGGCAGAAAGCCAGAAGGGACTGTCGATTCCTGATGCCCCAAGACATGAACTGCAAGATGTTCATAAGGAGTTGTAGAATTAGCATTATTCTTGAGCTTGTTACTTGATGGTGTCAATTGTCCTTCGGGCATGAAATCTGCAGGAAGGCTGTAATCCATTTTGGCATCAGAATTGAAATTGGGCATATAACTACTAGAAGGGGTCCTAAAGAAAAAATTTTCATCTGCGAGCCACTGAAAAGGAGTTGGAATCATCTGATCAGCACTTCTTTGTATTACATCATCTTTTGATGAGTATTGACTGCCATTTTGTGTCTACAAAATAAACAAATGATCAGGATAGGAATACAGATCATAACTCAATGTAAGTTCCAAAATGTTCTTGTTTCTATAGCCTGGCGCACTGTTATAGATTGTCAAAAACACAGTCTAATCTGGGCAGACTTCAACTGGGTTCAACAAATACACAATGGCCATAGGCAAAAGAACACAATCAGGTGTACTACCGCTAACAAAGCAGTGGAACATGAGTAGGAACAAGGAGTTGTTGCAATGATAACTTGCTTTTCAACCCTCCACCTTGCGCCTTAGAAACCTAGTCTATTGTTACATTAGGTTCTATTTTCTCTTTGTTCTTGCACAAGTAGTTGTTTGCCTATTTTCATGCTTTTCTTCAGAAAAATTGTAATTGAGAACACTTTTCCTACATTGAGAGAAAGAGAGAGGACAGCCAACGCATTTGATCTTTGGCACTAAAGGTATACTAAGCTTTTCAAGAGCAATAAATATAAACTTTCACAAACAGTTATTATGCTGTTGGGACAAGGAGTATATTCAGCATCCAGCAGTTAACTAGATCATTTCAGGTGGATCACATTTTTGACATGTTCAAAAGCCAATTCTTCGAGAACATTACAACAAAGTGACTTAATATAGCTAAATGGATTTTAAAATGCAGTTGCAACATATATGAATCTGGTGGACTATTGGTTGTATTCACTTCCCATCCACCAATTATGCATGTGCATACGTTGGAAAAAGATATATTTGAGATGTGAGGTTCTCTTTTCATCTTTTTAAGATAAAAATGTGGGAAAATACACTGTCAATGACCTCAAACAATTTTAAACCCATATATCGGAGCTTACACCCTCCTCCATCTCTGTGAAATAAAAATAATCTCCTAATACTATACTAGAAAACGTAAATGTTGCAACTAGTGAAATAAATCAGTAAGAAAACTGAATCAGTGCAACCAGGAATCAGATTAAATTATTCAAAAGGCACTTTTATTTCTTACCTGTCTTTTGTACACACATATACCCTTAGCTTCAGTCTCATTCCTGCAACCACTGTTGGATTGACAACCAACACCAACTGATGCAGCATACATTACCGATGGACCAAATTCAGGAAAATAGCTGCTGTTCGAATAATTTTCTTCCACGATATCATTCAGATAACCAAGCACTGAACCATCAACCATATCAGATGAGAATGGCACCCGTGATACCTCGTCAATACACTTTACATGTCTTTGCCCAAATGTTGAATCATGCTCTCTCCGATGAAAGCAAAAATTTGGTTGTGTTGTTATAAATGGATCAAGTAGGACTAAAGAAAAATGCAGTTAACAAAATAACAATTTTCAATTACCTGAACATTCTTTCAACATCAGCAAAATTGTCGATCTCAGGCCAGTCGTGCAAATTGAAATTTTGTGCTACAGAGATGTGAACATTTTCCACAGGGATTAGATTATCAAAAGCAGAAGCCATCACTATATAAGAAATTGCAGCATCTGTGCTGATCTGATAGGATTCTGGTCCTACAATGGAATCCGTTTATATATCAATGACCAATGATCACTATAAAATAATGGGATACTTCAGAAAACTATTGGACTCCAATATGAAAGAATGCAAAAGGGAAATCATTGTACCAACAAAAATATATTCTCAAATGCATAAGACATCATCACTGCCATTGTCATCAAATTGTTGTGTTGATCTTAAGTATTTGGGGTAGATTACATTAATCTTACTCCTCCATTGCATTCTATCTAAAACTATATTACTAGCAATATTCAAATTAATTAAACCATTTTTAATGTGTTGACTAATATTTCCATTGGTCTACCTATACACCTCCCACTTTCCACCTTCGATTAAACTCTTTTTGTTATATAATCTATTTGTCATCTTTTAATATGTCCATAACATCTCAATGTATTGTTTTTCTCACTGTATAAGAAGACTTGGCATTTGTTGAATTTCGCCACTTTTTGCAAAGCAATTTTAGACAAAGATTAACATAGTTTCTTTTCTTTTTCTTTTTAGAAATATGCCCCAGGCAAATGCTCTTGAAAATACATTCTCGTATGCACAAGGAATTGTGTCAAAAATTTATCCGAAGTCTTGGGCATTGATCAAGATTCTTGTCTATTTCTCTAACTAACAATTTTAGACCAAACTTACCATATTTGCTCTTCTTGAAAAACGTTTCATGTTCTGATTTCTTGTGCTTGCATAAAATTTCACATCCTTGGATAGACACTATATGATCGCCTTCCATGTCAAAATCATTCCTAGCATCTTCTTCAAGCTGCAAGAGAAAATTGATCAATCTTCTCACCCTTGAACTACTAAAGGTTTTTGAAATTAGACATAGAAGTCAATGGAGGAAGTGACCTAATGATTTCCCATGTTTCTAAAGATTATGCAATAGATAGTGTAAGAAAAAATCTTTTTTCAAAATGGGAAAGGTGAAAAAGGCCAAAAGCATAAACTTTAAATAGTTCAGGTACCAAACAATTAAATCATAGGTTCCAACATAGTTACTAAATTGATGTCATTATTCATTTGTTATATTAGGAAAAGTAGCAGACATGTGTGGGACTTTAGTACGAGTCTCTGCAAGACCTTTTGTTTAGTATGCCTTCATTATCAGGGATCCCGGCAAGAACTCATTCTTCTGTTATATAAGAAGCTGCAATGAGGCGAATCTGTCATCTTCCTCTCTCTCCAGTTGGTAGGGCATCTGAGAATCTTCTACTCTCTTGTTTGATCTCCAATGGTTGCTCAGAGAGATAGATACTAAAATATATTGGGGTATTACACGCATGCAAGCAGTGGTTTGATCTCAAATTACGTGACCTAATGGCCACCACCCGACTAGGAATGCACTTTTTTGAATATTAGAAGTGAGAGTCCTCCATTGTGAGTACTCTCTGAGCTGCAGGCTACCTGTACATTGCTAATATGCTTGTTTTGTCTAATTTATTGTCTAGGAGGTATAGATGCTTGTATGAATGTTTATATCCTTTTAGATTAGGAAGAAAAGGAACTTCTATAAATGTTCTGAAGTTCTGAACCGTTGGAGTGTATAGTCAATTTATCAGTGTGGATCTGAAGACTATGTGTACTGGTGTAAGCTTATCTCAGAAACAACAAGAGACCATCCCAGTATCCAAGCATGACAAGTAGCGTATCAAATCAGAAAATAAGAAGTTCAAAAATTGTAATCGTGATTGTAACAATTTTGGTTATTCCAATTATGAACTAACAAAGATTCTTGATTGACTTTTGAACGAAATCTAAGTTCTCTGCCACAGAACTGCTTTGCAGAAGAGTGGAGAACCATCACACAGGCATGGATCCGGCTTCCATAGCTATAATCGCAAAAGATATTTCACAGACAAATGCAAGAAGAAAAGAAGTAAGTTCGGAGACGTTTGTTCCTGACTCCCTATGCTTGGAGAATACCAAATAGCAGACCTACCCATCCTCAAAAAAAATTGACGGTGAAGCAACCTAAGATCTTTAACTCGTATATATTGGCCAATCCTGTCATCCAGTGCCTATAAATCTCTCTCAGTACTTGCTTTGTCTTTCAGCATACTGATAACACACATTGGCATAGATTGGCATCGGTTCTCTATATATCGCCGAGGCCATACCTCAATTTCTCCCGAAAGAAAGAATAGTCGAATCAACTAAACAACATCGAGAAAATAAAAAGTAGTAACAGTTTTGTTGCGCAGTTTTACTACGATAACATACCCCAAATATGCTCCGATCCGAACTTCGCTTCATCACTCTATTCCCAGGCCAAACCTTTCGATCCAACCTCTGGCTCCCCAACAGAACTCCTGTATCTCTTCCTGCCACAAATCCAGACAAGAAAATCGAAGGCAAAACCGTCATTAGCACATTGACATCAAGATTCACACAGCAAACAAGTTTTAAACGGCAGAAAGAGAAAAACAGATCTCGAAGGAGCAAAATATTCTCGCAAAACGAAAGCAGGGAAAGGGGGTTACATTACAGAACAGAGGAGCGTACAAATGTTAGACAAACCCCGCTTGCCCTAGTCGGACGCGTCTCCGGTCGCTTCTCACTTCTTCTGGCAGACTATTTCCGGAGCTCTGGAGAGACTCCTTCAGTACGCCTACCGAATATGTTATAACCATACTGAGACGAGGCGTGCCATCAATCATTTTTTCAAAATTAAAAATAAAAAAAAGTTACAATTTAATTATTGCGGTGGGGAATGGAGTTGCCGTGGCGGTGGGTCCACGGCAGATCGGAACTAGTGGTGAAGGAATAACTGCGGCATATGATTTCGGATGTGATCAATTACCCGTCACTTGGCCACAGCAAACGCAAGTCTCGGCTCGTAATTCACGCCTCCTGCTTAGAAAGGCATAATTACATTTTGTGGTTTTCCTGGAATACAAGGAAGGAAACACCAACCTCCACGCCCTCCCCAGTCCCACCCTCACTTCGCTGCTCATCTCCCCAACCAACGAAATCATCAGCTGCGTGAGTCACCGCAACTTGATGCATGGATAGGGAGTTAAAGATCCCGGGGCAACGGTAACGATAGGACATTTGGGTTGTGACCCAGGGACGCATGGTTCGATCCCCAGCTATGACGTATTTATAAGAATTTTCTTTCAAATGGGGAGCGCAATCAAAGGATGCTGGGCATCTACATTGGCCGCCGTATGCGCTTCCCGATTTACCTTGGTGGTCGGTGAGAAATTTCCGTGGAACCGGATCGGCCACCCCAGGATTGAGTCCACGAGACTAACTGATATTTATCATTTTTATGGATAGGGAGTTAAAAGATGGTGTCTCCATTGAAACCCTAGCCAAGAAGAAGCTCAACCCCCATTTTGCCTTCGACACGGACACACTATCCCTTACCTCGAGAAGAAACAAAACTTTGCAATTTTGTGATGCTACTAAACTTCAAGAAGAAGGATGCGATCCCAATTTAAGTTTGTGTTTGCTAATCTCATGAACTTCAACAAAAACAATTCCAAAGCGTGTAAGAGGTAATCATTTGTAGGCTTAAAGCTTATTCTCTATTCATAAGAAAGATAACTGTCTTGAAATCTGAAAAACAAGGTCTTAAACCTGCTTGTACAACAAAATCTGCAAACTGAACTAGGCAACAAACTATCATGACAACAAGATAAAACTCCAGCCGACGCCCAGTCAAGCACATTGCTGGAAATTAAACTTGCCCTTACAGTTCTAGATCTTCATAAATAAGAAAAAGGTACCTAAAATTACAACAAAACTCCTGATCCAGCTCCAAACCCACATCACTTTTTTGACACTAGTTTTGAGTAGATCTGCCTGCAGTAAGGGTTAGTTCTCAGAGTTGGTGCATAAGGACGAATGGCTTTCTCTAGTGCAGCATGAGATTGACCCTGTGTTGGGAATAGGTTATTAGTCAAGAGAAGAGGATAATAACTGCTACATTTCAAAGTCTCACTTCATAAAGGAAATTTCTAACGAGTACCTTGGAATATTCAAGGGCTCGTTGGATGGGATAGTTCGCGTAAGGGTGTTGCAATAGTTGGTCAAAGTGTGGGACTGAAAGTAATTCATTTATGATAGTGGCTGGAAAATCTTTGCCAAAGTACAAGAAGCATCTTTCCACCACATTACTGCTGAATTTTTGGGTGGATAGTTCGACATATTTCCCCTGAAATTGAGATGCCAAGATTGCAATTGCAAAAGGCTTCTCCAATTCGAGCACTGCTTGGACAACATAGTTTCTGAAATAGAAGAGAGAGCATAAATTTAATGATTCAGTATCAAGGATAAAGCTTACTTAGGTCACAATAATATTTGGAAAAAGGTAAGCAAAGGCAACTAGGGTAAAAGTAGGAACAGAGAGTAAATAAATGAAAAAGAAACACATTACTTGGAGGGATGATTTGAGATAAATTCTAATGCAGAAGATTAAATAAATTATAAAAAATAATGATACGAGAGTTTCAATATAATCAAAACCTACTTCTGCTAAATACCACAGTCCAAAGTTGTTGTCAATCTGAGATAGCTGAATGGTAAATTATAAACTCGACCAAAGTTGATCCAGATTAGGGGAACTAGAGGCAAGGACAATGTAAATGCAACGGTCAGAAAAGAATATCAATTGGTGTGATATTAAGAATATGTGACAAATGTCCAACTGAAGGCCTACAAAATCTGACTAACTAAAATGCAGTGATTCAATAACTAGGAAATTAAGATTCTACAAGAGGCAGCAGATAAAATCATTACTGAAAGCATGGCATAGAAGATCCATTACACACAGGAAAACAATTTGCCTTGTCTCCAACATGGCATTTCCCACTTCAGGACCTATGCAGAACAGTCTGAACAGATCAGCATAAAATAAAATTATAAAAGACAGCTGCTTCAAGTTTGGACTCCATTCTTTATGAACTTTAGGAAAGACTTACATTTTAGCAAGCATATTATGGCTACATATCTTCATTAGTTATGCTAAAAATTCAACGACTTAACACACTAAGGATAACAAAAGTAGTTAAATTTCAAACATTTTGTGTGGTTTGACATGTCATGTACATGCTAAAAGAAACCTTGCTAATACACCTAACACAAGCAATCTATCAAATTGCCATGTCAATTGGAGGATGAAGTGCTAAAGAGCAGCTCAGCGCCTCAGGCTCTGAGAAATAGAGTCTAGGAATGATAAATATACAGTCCTGCAGGCATAGAAGTTGTAATTTAAGAGTGAAATATTTACGAAGTTGTAATTTAAGAGTGAAATATTTACCCATAGGGATCTTGAGCAAGTTTAAAGCCATTAGTAGCAACCACTGCAACCAACCTTTCCTGGTATTCTCCAGTAAAATTACGAATGCATTTTTGTAACACACAGCAGCCATGTCGATGAGTAGCAATGTCAACACAATACATGGCAGCAGCATCAAAAATAAACTGTAATACAGAAATATCCGAGAATTTAGTTAATCACAAAGAACTAGTCGGCTAACTAAAGCTGATAAAAAAATGAAATAAAACGAGCAGAAGGTACACAACCATTCTTGTTAATATTAGAAGCATCAAATATAATGGGCACATTCTTCATAACCAAACTAGGGTTAGATAGACAGATACCAGAATTTCAACTGACACATGCAAATATTTTCAGTCAAACAAAGAATATTTTTTTATATATTTAATTTGTCAAAACTTAACCACAGAAGTTAGTTCATTATACAACTGTGAATTTACAGTATTCCAGTAGTTTTAATCCTCATGCATAGGCCAGATATGTACTTTCTATGGGCAACAATGAGGTGGCATTTTTTGAACATTTACAGTACAAGAGGTCTGCATCTAAGGTAAAACAAAGGGGTAAGAGATAGAGTTGTGCCATAGTATATTGAATGGACAATAACTGTATTTTGTCTAGAACAAAATTCCTGTACTTAAATCCGGAAAGTTATGGTCACGAGACCTGGATTACAAAATGTAAAATTTGACATGGTGCTAGTGTCAATATTAACAGATTCCAGAACATATTGTGTCCCATATTGGTAAAAAATTAAAAAAGGTACCCAAACAACCATATAAGTCCCGATTTTACATTCCAAGATGTACTGAAATTCAGTTACATCTGCATGGAAAGATATCTAATTAGCTAACGATAGAAACAGAAGAATAGAAATTCATATTCTGAAATTCTAAGCCCTGAAGGGTGTGATAAGAGAAGAATAAAAGGCAGTCCAGTACAAGAAACTCCGGTCAATGTGGGGTCCCAAGGAAGGGTTGAACCACGTCCCAAGGAAGGGTTGAACCACGTCCCAAGGAAGGGTTGAACCACATTGAGCCTAGTCTATTGTATGCAGTCATACCCTGCATTGCAAAAGGCTCTTTCCACGACTCAAACTTGTGACCTCCAAGTCACACGACAACAATTTTACCATTGATGAAAATGTATTAAATCGGACATCCATATCCTAGTTTATAATTTTCACCAAATAATTCAAGTTAACAATGGTTTTGCAGGATGATCAGCATTTGCAAAAAAATCAAAAGTATAAGGAATTAAGAACTGATTGACAAATCATCGAAGAGGATCATCTAGAAGTATAATTACAAGGATAAAAATTTCAGGTAATGATTAAATTTAGCTGATTATGATTGGATATGAAACATTAGTTGCATTCACAAAGAAAATGTTTTCCTAAACTAGAAACTCACTACCTTATTGTCTTCAGTTGTAAAAGTTTCCAAGCAACGTTGAAGAACATGGCTTCCATTTAAATCCTTAACAAGATTTACAAACCCATGTCTTAGAGCTGATGTAACCAATGAAATATGATGCTTAGTTTTCACAGTATCTATCAACTTCTGTACTGCCCTTGTCCTGAGAAATACATCCAAATAGTTTCATGAGAGGTAACATCACAAAAATTTAAATGATTGGCAGAATAAGTCAATACTAAAGTCACAGTCGTTAGCATAAACTCTAAAGAGCACTTTATAAAGAGAGGAAATGAGAAAGTTACTACTCACCCATGAATATTTAGGGAAATTCCAACAAGATTAACAGGATTTTTGTTAAGCATGAGTAGGATCGCCATCAGCTGTTCTTCGTTGCATTTCCCCAGCAATTTCTGCATGAGATAATTTCCGAAAGGATCGACCATGAGCTCCACTGTGCTATTGATAACCCCATTAAAAATCGTATCAACCTGTTGCTTCCCTTCATCAAGCATATGCTGCAAGTACCGGCAGCCATGCTGGTCTTTTGCAAGTAAGTATAGGTGTTCTTTGACACCCATCAAAATTTCATATTTGAGAAAAGGAGTTGGACGCTTTACAGAGGTTCCCTGAGCATTCCTTTGGTTTTTTGTGGAACGAAGCCCCATTTCCCGTGCAAAATTAGCATCAGACATGTTCCTTGCCATTCTCACTGGTTGATGTCTTGCACGAAAAGTAATCTCCCCAGAGTTGTTAGGCTCGTTTAAGCCATCTGATTCATTTATATCCAAGTTTGGATCTACTCTAGTCATCTCTGACTGTAGTAACATATCAGAGATCGGATAAGGTTTATTAGGGAAGGAGGCAAAATTTCCAGAATGGTTTCCCCAATAGTGAGGATTCATTTGTCGACCAGTGTCCAAATCTGCAGCTCCATATGAGGACTTCCTGAGCAACGGATCCACCAAGTTCGCCGCGCCAGGATAACGCTGCTGGAATTGTGTGAGACACGGGTTCCCATCTGCATTAGAATGCCATTCAAAATGGTCCAAGAATGCCTCACATCCTCGATCCACAGGACGATGATTATCCGGGAACAGGAAAGGACCGATCGGGCGACTGTGAAGCGCCGACGTCGGAGGCAAAACCGAACCTTTCTGATCGGCGCCGAGATGGACATTGCGAAGATTCTCGACCAAACGGGTCTTCTCCACCATCGCGGCAAAGTCCGCAGGCTTACGAGCCCATCCTGTCAGGGAGGGGCTGTCCGGCCCCGACCTCGACGACGAGGACGACCAATCCGAACAAGAACCCCCCTCGTGCCCCGACGACACGCCGCTAGAGCAGATACCGCTCAGAATCTCGTCCCAGATACGAAAATCGGCCTCGTCTCCACCATCGGAGGCGTCGAGATGACGGATACGGGGAATCTCCTCCAGCAACCTCTCCATGTCCTGCTCCTCCGGGTTCCTCGCCATCACCGCGTCTTCCACCACCAAGAATTCACAAGAATCGACAAAGAAACGAGGCCGATAACGGAAGGAGGATTAGGGATCGCGAGAGGATTCGGAATATGAGATATCTCGGCCAAGGCGAATTGAAGCACAAGAAGAGGAGCAAGACTCGAGCGCCAGAACTCGGCGAAGAGAAGGGGGTTTACATGGGCTTTATATACAGATTGGGAAAGGTCAGGGGAATACGACACAGCGTGGGCGAGGAGTGCAAACGCGACACACCACTTCCACGGTGCACGCCATTTGACGCGGTGAGTCTCACCTCCGGGTCTCTCTCCGTTGCGCGTCCGCTAGCGGTAACTTTAGGCGCCTTCTTTTCGGGAATTATATAAAAGCAAAATCGAAAAAGGAAAGATATTTATGAGATATTTCTTTTTTTCTTTTTTGAGACAGAAAAAAACGCCGATTGGAATGCGGGTTCGCTGCTTAAATATCTCCCAACGGATGAGCCCAATCTGCTCGTGTGTGATATAAGATCCTAAAAAAATGCTACATTTTTTATTTTACAGAAATGTTATAAAATACTAATCCAACATGTTTTGATTTTACATTTGAATAATAATTGCAATTAAGTGTTAATTGGGCACAAAAAATCCATAATTCGTTAAATTAAGATGATTATATCTTTTAAGAAGGATTTTTTTTTCTGTATCTATAGATCAATTAGCATGCATACCTATCTAGTACTCAGTTACGTTGGGCTCTTCTAGTCAAACAATGTCATCGAATCCATTCGACACAAACTACCAACACGACCAGTAACTGGTCGATCCATCTGACGTTATTATTCATGGCTTCGATCGCAAGCATAAATGCTCGAACAGTTCAGAACTGGTAAGAAATTAAGGCACCACCTTGCAGATACAAATTAATGAAACTATTGAATGGTTTCTGTTGTATCAAACTCTGAAATATAATCTGCTGAGAACAAGAAGTTTGGCAGACCATGACATCAGTTTTAAGTGCTAGCTGTGGTCCTTTACAGAGCACAAGATCTATATTACAGTTTGATGTATCCACCAGACTTGAATCAGAATTGGCCAAAATAACATCAGTAGGAATCTTTAATTCATGGAGAAGAGACAAGCAGCATTTGGAATTAATGTCTAACAAATGGAAGTTGAGTTGTCAAAACAGTATCCAACACAACACAGACTATCATTAGATGAGCTATATCACTGTCAAATTTGTAATGCGAGCCTTTTGGTTCTATAATAATTAATAACAATTAGCTATGATATCTATTGTGAAGCTAACACAGGACAGGATGCATATCAACTCGCTGAGGAGTAACAATGAAGATAACTAAATCTGCATGCTACTTTGAAGAAGATCACGTAATATTTATAATTTCCTTAAGTAATGTTATTTTTTAATTATTATTATGTAATAGCTATAAATTTTTGAATTGTCTTGAATTTTAGTTGATGAATAGTCAGTCTGTGGACATCTATTTTTCTATTTGATGGACTTATATGTTACAGAATTATAATAAGAGGTATTGCCCTTATAGATCAGCCCAATAAAGTAATATAATTCATGTTTAATCGTAAACCTCATTGATGGATATGTATTTTGTGTGTAGAAATTTGTTAATTGTTATCATCACTGATAATTAAAACGGGTCTAAAAACTATGATCCTCATAATTAAGGTTAACTAAGGTGTCAAAATTTCTTTCATCCTATCCGATCCGGAAGAAGATACAACTGCTGACACCCTAATTCCTATATGAAAGATCATCCTGCCATTTTTTTTTTTTTTCAGATTGCTCCAGCGGCTCGGCACAAAGGAATGGCGATGCCTTTGGATTGAGGTTCGATTTATAATTTTCATATGTTTTTATTTCACTAAAATTGTTATACATATCAACCTTATATAATTCCTGTTTAGAATTGTTCCTATAGTACTCTTTAAGGAAGAACGATTCTGTTTTAGAAAAACTTTTCATCGAAACTGGTGTGGTGGATCTTGAGTAGTTTTGCGTGGCAACGAAAGTCAAGAAGCCAGCCGATGTGGTGAGTCAGAGAATCAATAGTCAACCTTCGATGGATTGACTCGATCATTCTGGTCTCAACTATCTTGGTCACTCGGACTTCAAATTCGTCACAGTCCCTCTGACCCTAACCATCTCAATCACTCGGTCTTCGTCTTGACTATTCCGACCTCAATCATTTCAATCACTCGGCTTTGTCTAGGCCCTTCCAACCCTGACCATTTCGGTCACTTAGTCATTCTGATTTCGACCATCTCGGTCACTCGGATTTCATCTCGACTCTTCCGATCTCGACCATCTCGATCACTCAGTCTTCGTCTCAGCTATTCCGACCTCGATCCTTTGTCTCAGCACTTTCGATCCCGACCATCTCGGTCACTCGATCTTCGTCTCGGCTATTCCGACGTCAATCATTTCGATCACTCAGCCTTTATCTCAGCCCTTCCGACCTCGATTACCTCAGTCACTCGGTCCTTCCGATCGACCCTGACCATCTCGGTCCTTCCGATCGACCCTGACCATCTCGGTCCTTCCGATCGACCCTGACCATCTCGGTCACTCGGTCTTTGCCTCGATTATTTTGATCTCGATCATTTCGATCACTCGGCCTTTGTCTCAGCCAGTCCGACCTCGACTCGGTCTCTCTCCCTCTCGGTCATTTTTATCCCAGAAGATGTCAAAAGCTCTCAAACATGTGGGCCCTGCCAGAAAATTAGTGCGGTTACGAGATTGTTAGACCTGATCTCCTATATTCTTTCGTGTCTACGCCTATGGTCAAAAAGTAAGAATATGCAACGTTGCCGAGCCATAGGACAGTTACGATGTTGCGAGATCACATGTCGAGGTCACTTGACAATAGCTGGCAGAACTTGCCCCCTCAGTCACGACAAGAGTTTGCCCTCATGCCAACATGGATATTCTTTCTTGTGAGTATATAATCTCTCGCGTAGGTACGAAGACCCTCTCTCTTGACATCCAACTACTTCATACACATCTCCTTCCTCTTCTTAGACTAACTTGAATGTCGGAGTGATCTGCCGAGAATCCCGACACCCTGTTAATTCGTTTGCCCAGCTTTTCTTTAAGTCCCTCCGTCGGCAGAAAAGACAACACGTGAGATGATAAATTATTGACAGATGACTTAATCGTCCACGGCATCCAACAGAAACCATTTGAAAATATTCTACACTACTCTTAATTTCTGACTGCTTTTTCCATAATTAGTTCTTCACACCAGGCAACGGAACCAAAATGGTAAGCTGCAGGAACGATCGATCGAGCTTGATACAGTAGAAATTGTTGCGTTGGACTTTGATAATCAAAACATCCCATCGTCATTTTCAAAGTCAGTGTCCTCGATCGGAGTGGTACTCCAAGATCAGACCCTGAAGTTCGGTAGCCATACGCATCGG
>JBBMKF010472783.1:0-10399 GCA_037834155.1 Curcuma caesia | reverse complement strand
ATATTTTTAATAAAATATTTTTTATAATATTTGAAGAGATAGTTCTGTAATAAATCTAAGAATCTATAATTCACTTACATAAGTCATGGATATTTAAAATCCACGAATATAAATCCATTTTATTTAAAATTATTACAATATAAAAATTTTAATTAAAATTGTTATAATATATGAAAATTATTTTAATTGAAATAATTTTAGTTAAAACTACTATAGCAACATTAGATATTGATATTTTTGAAATATAATATATTATTTTAATGATAATTTTTGCCCTTCTGTATTTCTGTCATAATTTTGATTATTGTCAATTGTTGTTTGGGATAAAGAAAAAACAATGGACATGGTTAAGATTTTCTTAATCAAATCTAATTTGAAAGTTTAGAAATAAATAAAACTTGAACTATTATTATTTCGTGAAATAATGAATCTCATTTAGTTTTATCATTAGTGTACTTGTATACGGCTTGTCTGATAATGATGCCTCTATTTTTCATTATTACTTGAACAATTATTATTTGGTGAAATAATTAATGAATTTCAGCTAGTCTTATCATTAGTTTACTTGTATATATGACTTGATGATAATGATGCCTCTATTTTTCATTATTACTTGAACAATTATTATTTCGTGAAATAATGAATTTCAGCTAGTCTTATCATCAGTTTACTTGTATATTTATGACTTTATGATAATGATGCCTCTATTCTTCATTATTATTGTACAAGTGTCTCCTTTTTACAAAATATCAATGATAATTTTACAACTTTATTGCTCTTTGTTATCTTTTTAATTAAAAACCATTCTTTATTTTTAAAAATATATCAAAACAGCTGTGCCCCAGATATCTTATTTTAAAAATAATTGTTATAGTATTTACAAGCAAAACTATTTTAATATTATTATATTGGTGAAAATTATTTAAATTTATTAAAATTATCTTAGTCTAAATTGATTTAACATTTCTACTACTTCAGCAAAGATGAAATCTGTCACTCTAGCAGTCCCACACGGTTGGTCCCATGACCATCTGTGAAGAGGTAAATCGAGAAACTGCAGTTGGTCACGACGAAGGAGAGCATTACCTCAGTTTTATCGAGATTTGATCCTTGTCCATTTCAATAACTTTAATTTAATCCATTGTAATCAATTCAACTATGCCCCAGAGTAACATTTCTACTACAAATTATAGTAGTTATAGCCATAGTTATTAAAATAGTATTAATTGATTTTTAATTAAATTTGAGCATTGTAAACTAAGTTAATAAAAAATATATTTTATTAAAATAATATTTTATGTGTACTAATTTCGACCAAGTTAAATTTAAAAAAATATATATTAAGTAAATTTACTTTGAGATGTTAAGACAGTTCATTATATTTGCTGCAACAACACTAAAATATAAAAAATTTGAGATGAAAACTATATTGAGTGAGATATATAAAAAATTTGAGATGAAAACTATACTGAGATACTATATATATTTTGACATCTTTTTTTAAAAAAGAAATACATTTTTGATAAATACAATAAAAAAATTTTTTTAATTTTTGCTCTGCCGTATTTGTTATTGTTATCTAATGAATATATCTCTGACTTAAAATTCACATCAAAATAAAATTAAAAAAATAATTTAAATTGTCATCATTTTCTATTTAGTTCAAGTTATCATACATAATTTTGATTATATGATTATCAAATAATCACATAATTAAAATTATAGGTATAAAATATAATCTAATATTGTTTGATTCAATTTATTTATTTAAAAAAATAAAATATAACTATTTTAAAATTTATTTTATTATTCAATTTATTTTTAAAATAAAATAAAATAAATTAATAATATTAATGATGAAATAAATTAATAATATATAAGAAATAAATAGAATTTATTTATAATATTTTTAAATTTAAAATAAATTTATAATATTTTTAATAAAATAATTCATTAAATTAATAAATATAATCCATTAATTTATTTTTTAAATTTAAAATAAATTTATATATATTAATAAAATAATTTATTAAAATAATTATTTTAGTAAAATAATTCTTTAAATTAATAAATATAATTCATTAATTTTATTTTTTAATTTAAAATAAATTTATATATATTTTAATAAAATAATTCACTAAAATAATTATTTTAATAAAATAATTTATTAAATTAATAAATATAATTCATTAATTTTATTTTAATAAAATAATTTGTTAAAATAATTATTTTAGTAAAATAATTTATTAAATTAATAAATATAATCCATTAATTTTATTTTTTTAAATTTAAAATAATTTTTTATATATTTTAATAAAATAATTTATTAAATTAATTATTTTAGTAAAATAATTCTTTAAATTAATAAATATAATTTATTAATTTTATTTTTTAAATTTAAAACAAATTATCTCTTTTAAATGTATAAGTATTTAAATTAAATTTTATTAAATTAATTAACTCGATTTCAATTATATTTTATGGTATATTTTAATTAACTTAATTTTTAAATTAAAATATAATCATAAAAAAAATTTTCATTAATCTTCGAAATAGTAGCAAATTTTAAACTGCTAGGATAATCACATTCCCCCGTTATAACCTAGTTATAACCTATTTATTGATGAGCGCTGATATAGAGCATGAAAAATTAGCAGGAAAACGTAACATGACATACGTGGCAGTCCACGTATGCCATGCCACGCAGAAAAGTTTTTTCTGCCGCTGCGAAGAGAAAAAAAATCCTAAATCCATCGAAATTTTTCCCTCCGCGCCTTTTCCTTCTTCCTCCTCCTCTCGTCCACTGCTGCTCATGTTCTTCCTCCTCCTTTGTGACCGTCGCCGCCGCATCTTCCTCTCCTCTGTAATCGCTGCCGTCGCATCTTCCTTCCTCCTCTGCGACCGCCGCCGCCGCATCTTCCTTCTTCCTCCTCTGCGACAGCCGCCACCGCATCTGATTTGCAACAAAGTTCTGAAGTCGAACAGGTAAGCAGTAAGTGACCTTACCTGTTCTTTAAGGAAAGCACGCATGTGTTTTTCTGTCGCGCCGAATGCTGAGGGAGAATGTCATAAGCATAAGCCCGATGAGTCTCGCTAGCTATCAATTCCACATCAGTGATAATTCCATCAGTAACTTGGTCAACTCCCTTGCATGGAATTTAGTCGGGGCCTGCAATGGATTCCTCTGTTTTGCATCAGCTGATCATGAATGTGTCCTGGTATATAATCCTATCACAAAAGAGTTTGTCACACTACCGAAATCTACTAGATTGTTGTTGCGAAGAGGGAAGGAAAGGAGGCGCGTGGTGGAGGCGGTGTTGTGGGGCAAAGGAAGGAAAGGAGATGCAAGATGGAGGCCAGCGAAGGTTGTTCTCTGATTGATCACAATGGGAAGGCGTCCGCCGGAGGCTGGTAGCGATGACGACAGAAATGCGGCGGCGGTCACGTTGCTGCTCGAAAAGGGTTTCGAAGGTTTCCTCCGAAAGGAAGGTGGGATGCGGACTTTTCCTGCGGCGGAGAAAAAAGTTTCGGGGAAGAGGGAAAAGGGTTTCGAAGGTTTCCTCCTTCAACGCGAAAGGAAGATGGGAAAGGGGTTCGGGGAAGAGGGAAAAGGAGCGCGCCGCAGCAGAAAAAAAAAAACTCCGCGTGAAAAAAACTCTAAGATACGTGGAATGCCACGTAAGTCATGCTATTTTTCCTGCTAATTTTTCCTGCAGCGAATCATTTCTGTTTCAATATATAGTTCGTCTTCTCCTGTGAAGTCACAGGGACAGGATTGCTTTTTAGTTACCAGTTGAATAAGTCCAACTGTCACAAATGTCTTTATCATTTCGAAGTAAAATTAAGATATAATTCACTCAGTCAACTTGTCTGCAGTGATTTATCACAGGCGAACTTAGATTTAAAAAATTCTTAAATCATATCATACATCAGCTATCATAAATATATTTTGATGTAATACTATTTAAATTTTAAATTTTATTATTTTTTAATTTAAAATTTAGTCACAATAGGTAAAAACTACGTAGTGTACAATGTATAATGTATTCGATCAGCTATTATTTTAAAAGCTTAAAAAATTATTAAAAAAAAAGCTGCTTGTTGCAACATACTCCCGTCACAAATTTGTGATGGGAATCTCTGCACGATTCGATTTTAAAGTTAAGATTAAATCCAGGTCGTAGATTGAACGAGTGATTTATTTTAGGGTTTAGGGTTTATAGTTTAGGATTTAGGATTTAGGATTTAGGGTTTAGGGGTTTAGCGATCGGCCGTTGATTTTAAAATTGAATGGTCCAGATTCCTATCACAAATTTGTGACGGGAGTCTATTGCGATAAGGATTGTTTAAATTATAGTTTTTCGATCATTTAAAGAAGTGAGTTGGCTAGTTCAAGTCGTGCCCCGCACGATCTAAACCTAAATTGTGTCAAGCAAAATTCAAGGGTAAGCAAAATTCAAGGAAAATGTAATTTGACACATCTATGTCACGCTAGATTGGACATTAATGACTTAGACTCTTTGATACTGCATAATTGAAAGTATAATATGCTTCGATACCACATAATTGGAGGTATAATAATTGAAGCTAGTTTTTCGAATTTACATTCTTAGCTTACCTTGAGTAGGGGATTTGGAGTAGAGTTTGCCGGAAGAGTTGATTTACCGGTTGGTGGAGATACCGGGTGTCGAAAGAGGAGTTCACCGGAGAACGCGCGGGGTCAGTTAGCCAGAGCAGAGGGCGCCGGGAGGAGAGTTCGCCGGATGAGAGGGCGTTGGGAGGAGAGTTCGCCGGAGGAGAGGGCGCCGGGAGGAAAGCACGCCGGGAAATAGATTTCGCCGAAAGAGAGGAGAGGGATCTGTTCGCGTAGGGGTGAAGAAAAAAAAAAGGTCGAAACCTTAAAAATCATGAAAATAGCGACGGTTATTTTAATTTCCGTCGCTAACTAACAACGGAAATAAAAATATTCCGTCGCTACTAAGTAGAGACGGTTTAGCGACGGAATTTATATTCCGTCGCTACCTTTTCTGACTAAAAAAATTGCCTGAACCATAAAATACCGACAGTTTAGCAATGGAGAATTAGATTCCGTCACTAATTAGCGACGGATATTTATTTCTGTCGCTAAATTGAGGGGTTAACGGCGGGTTAACGACAGAAATAAATATTCGTCTCTAAAGCACCCATTAGCAACGGAATGATTAAGTCCGTCGCTAACCTTAGCGACGAAAATAATATCCATCACAAATTCCGTCGCTATTTGATGGATTCTTTGTAGTGTACAATGTATAATACTCGATACATGCTACAATATAAAAAATTAACTATTTCGATGGTTAAAAACTAACTATTTCGATAGTTAGAATTTAAGATTTAGAGTTCAAAATTTTAAAATTTAAGATTTAGTCATAATATATACAAGTTACTCGATAGCTGTTATAATATATACAAGTTACTCAATAGCTGTTATAATATATACAAGTTACTCGATAGTTGTTATAATATATATAAGCTACTCAGAAGTGTTATAATTTAAAAAATCAATTATTTTATTAAAATTTTAAATCCTAAATAATAAACTCTGTATACTATTATATTAAAATATTTTTTTATCAACTTAATTAAAATTAATTAAACTTCATCAAAATTATTTTACTGTTATAACGTATAAAAACTATGAAGTAACTACTACAATATTACAACAATATTATATTAAGTGTTATATATTGTAGAAGTTTATTAGTAAATTCTACATATTATTATAGTACTTAGTCTTAATTGCAAAAACAACAGTAAAAATAAAGAAGCCAGAGGAGGAGAGAGGAGAGCTGAGGAGGAGGAGGAGCAGCTGGATCCTTCTCCTCATTGTTGATTAATAGTTAACAACAAAAATAATATGGATGTCAAAGGAAATTAAATGAAGGCAATAGTCCGACTCTTTCTTAGGGTTTTACGATGGCCAAAATTTCGTTCATCATCGAATTCCTCTTTAGTAGAGGTTTGACAAGTCCAACGACGAAATGTCTTGTCATTTTGAATTAAATTAAGATCTGATTCAGTCAGTCAACTTGGCTGCTGGTCTTCCACAGACTTATTGACTTTGACTTTTTACCTTGGAAAAATTTTCTTCAATATTGTTTCTTCAGCCGCATATCAGGATTGTCTTCAATGTTTCCACAGACTTATTGATTAATTTTCAATAGCACAAAATTTGGTTAATAGTAATATTTTAGATATATATAAAGTAGATGTCTATGTTTCATAATTTATTTTTGAAAACAAACTATTTGTCACAATAGAATTCCCGTCACAAATTTGTGACGGGAATCTGCACCGTCGGATTTTAAAATTAAGATTAAATCCTGATCGTAGATTGAATGGATTATTATGATTGAATGGGTGATTGCGATTGAACGGTTCAGATTTTCATCATAATTTTGTGACGGGAATATGTTGTGACAAGTAGCATCACTCTTTATTTTTTGAAGATAATTCAGATTTTCATATTCTTACCGTCCTGACTAATTCTAGAGGTGTGCGACTCTCCAGACAAATCTTGTAAGTAAATGATCTTCTCCCCTGATTTACTTGTTGGATAAATATAAAATAACCTATACACATTTAGAGACCGGCTTCTAAAATATTCATCCATATTGAAATTCAAACTCCAATCCACATATTTGTTCTTCAAATACTTTACCACTGCATCACACCCGTAAAGGTATACTAATACTTATTCTATTCGATAGATGGGAAGAAGATCGTTTGGCAAAAAATGATGCTTATTCTTTCTCAAAGGGGAGCTTTTCAAAACAAGAACAACAAAAATAATATTACGATAACTTTTACACACACATTAAGCCCACTTAAATGATCTCTACTAGTTTAACAACTGAATGCCACTATTCAAACATCAAATTTTAATGCTTCAAGCACCAAATTCTATTACAACACGCATAGAGGAGTTAGCCCTCCAAAAACAAATCACATAATAAGAAAAAAAAAATTATACATATTTTGTCTAGTGCACATATCTCTCTTATCACTAAACTCCTATCGACCAACTATTGCAGTGATTGATGCTTGATTTATAGACAATGATTCTGTATTGCTATAGTCTGAGTTTACAGACGATAATCTTGTGGAAAAGAAACCTGGTTGTTTAGGTTCTGGTAGAAGAGAAATATTATCGGTACTCACCAACATTGCTAACATAGAAGACATCGTCGGTCTATCTCCGGGTTGCTCTTGAACACATAAAAGTCCAACTTTTATACACCTTAGCACTTCATTTTCAAAAAATGAATGACTAAAGTTTGTATCAACTAAATCTAAGCATTTCCCTTCTTTCCACATGATCCACATCTGAAAAAAATAATTGCAAAATATGTAAAATGAAAGTGATCAAAGAGAAATTTATAATTTGTAAAAGAATAATTATGCTTACATTTCCTAGAAGATTCAATTGTGACATCGATTGTCTAGAGTCTCTGTTCTTTTTACCACTTATTATCTCGAGCATGAGGACTCCAAAACTAAATACATCGGATTTTATTGAAAAGATACCATCCATAACATATTCGGGAGACATGTAACCACTGTCATTATGGAAGAAATATCAAATAAGTATATATTGCAATAATAAAGATAACGATGATTGAATTTATTTATACTCACTAGGTTCCCACAACTCTCTTAGTAGTTGATTCAGATTCATCTCCTCCAAATATTCTAGCCATGCCAAAATCAGATATTTTGGGATTCATATCTTTGTCGAGTAAAATATTGCTAGCTTTAAGATCCCTATGAATGATCCTTAATCTTGAATCATGGTGAAGATAAAGTAGACCTCGAGCAACACCTAGAATGATGTTGTACCTTGCTCTCCAATCCAGTAATACAGTTTGAACTTCATCTGAACACAACAAGCATTCATTTAAATCTGATCTATCCTTTCAGATAGTTTCAGTTTATGCAAAATCACAGAGAAGATCAACTAACCAAATAGGAAGGTGTCCAAGCTTCCATTGGACAGGTATTCATAGATCAAGAGTCTTTCACCTCCTTGGATACAACAGCCAAGAAGCTTAACGAGATTTCGATGCTGCAGCTTCGCGATCAATGTGATCTCATTTTTGAACTCATCCACTCCTTGTGTCGATGTCTTGGATAATCTTTTCACTGCTATCTCTTGTTCCTCCCCCAATTTGCCCTGCACACAATCAAATATCAAACTTGCTCAAACAAAATTATGTGCTAGTATTAAACCCAAAATACAGTATTCTCTACCTTGTATACAGGGCCAAAGCCTCCTTCACCAAGCTTGTTGTCTATTGAGAAGTCATCGGTGGCGTCTTTAATTGTATTCAAGTCAAACAATGGCAATTCCATGTCCTTCTCTTCTGCTTCATAGTCAATATGAGAACCTACATGTGCAACAAGTTAAAGACTTCAGAATATATACGAGCCAAGTAAAAGTAGTCAGGATGAGAATGAACCATACTTCTTTTCTTCCACCACCAAATCGAGTAAGCAACACAAGCAAGGAACAGAATTGCCAGAGGAAGAACCACAATCATTAAGATATTCCGGTTAGAATGATGGTGCAAAGCTTCAGATGCTAATACTGAAAGATTGCAACAGCATATAACTGAATTAGTATAAATGTTGATGATTGATATATTCAGTTTTGACTAGCTAGCTAGCTGCTCACCTAAATCTTTTGCTGCTAATCTGACATAAAGATCTTGTCCTAGCCCACTCTGATACACGGTGATATCAGTGAGATCGTCCGTCCAGATCAAGCAGCCACTCCCACTTATGTTTAGTGCAGCATACGCTGTGCACGAGCAGTTGCTCAGGCACAAAGCCCCGCACTCCTCCAAGCTCAAGTTTGCAAGGACTGTCGATCTGGACGTGTCGGGCAACTTGGTGCCACTCTGGGGGAAGAATCCATCGGTGTTGTTCCGGCAGTCCAGAGGTGTTGTCCTAATGCAGCCGGCTTCTCCGTTCAGCATGTCCCAGTTAAGTTGATTCCTTGGATGAAACGCCGGCAAGCATGTGCACGGCGGCGAGTTGTTGGAGCTGCAGTAACTGTTGGGGCCGCACTGGGACATTCGATCGCAGTGGTAATTGGGTATGTACCAACTGACACTCCAGCGAGCCTCGATCCATACGAGGAGTTGTAGCTGACCTGAGGAGTTCATGGTCCACCTCGCGATGGTCGAAGACCGGTGGATTGGCCAGTAGGTGGTATGATCTTTTTCCACGTGGAAATTGATGACTCCGTCGGTGTCGTCCTTCACCTCTGGGACGCCACTGAACCAGCGCCCGTTCCATGGGCCTCCGCGCCAGTAGGGTTGTGTCCCTTTCCAGATGAATACTTGGGGGTCGCCTCGCACGTCTAATCCGAGGGCATATTGACCTGGAGCAGGATCGCCAGAGCTCTTCCAAGATGTGAGGTTGAGGTTAAGGGCGATCCCTGTGTCGAGCTTCTTCTGCCCCAGCGTCATGCCTGGCAAGAGCGTGTCCGTCGGGAAGTAGAAGCTCTGCCATGCGAAGCTGTTAGGGTCGTCGTCGTCGCTGTCAGCCTCTTGGACGACGAAGTTGCCATCGTCCATGAGCCGGGCGACTGGATTCCTGAGGGCCGAGGCCGGCGACTCGGAAGACCAGATGGGGGTGGAGGTGTCTTCGCCGGTGAGGATGAGTTTGCCGTCGGTGGTCAAAGAGAGGTTGCCAGAGCGGGCTGCGATTGGCTGCCGACGGTTGGCGACCCACACGACGGTTTGGTCGGGGATGTTGTTGTACCATATGCCGACGTAGCGGTTGGTGGAACCGTCGGGGCTGAAGAATCCCAGCCGGAAGCTGCCGCCGGAGGAGACCAAAGCGGTTACTCCGTCATCGAGGAGAGGTCGATCAGGGGATAAGGTGTCTTCCCCACTGGAGACGGAGCAGGCAGGCCAGCTGAGGAGGAGGAGGAGGAGGTGGAGGAAGAAGAAGAGAGCGGACGAGGAAGAGCAGCTGATCCTTCTCCTCATTGTTGATTAATAATTAACAACAAAAATAATATGAATCTCAAAAGGAAATTAAATGAAGGCAACTAATTGTTGACTTGGATATCATGCATTTTACATATGTTTTCTATAAAACACGGATACAATTGAAGTTCTAGTAATTTTTTTTTTGACAATAACGATAATTAAATTTTCTTTCCTTCGACTTTCGATGCAGATAAGGCGTATAATAGATTTTAATATAGTCCGACTCTTTCTTAGCGTTTTACGATGGCCAAAGTTTCGTTCGTCATCGAATTGCTCTTTAGTAGAGGTTTGACAAGTCCAACGACGAAATGTCTTATCATTTTGAAGTAAATTAAAGATCTGATTCAGTCAGTCAACTT
>JBBMKF010472773.1:0-10399 GCA_037834155.1 Curcuma caesia | reverse complement strand
GTCGATGTAGAATCTGCAATTATATTAATTCCCAGCAATATAATCGACTTAATGAGTTACGTTTAACATTAAAAATACGTACGTAGATGATTGGTTAATTAATTAGATTATTACATGATGTAGTCTGGGGTCCACAAGATGGAGTAGCTGTGGGGCGCCTGGGTGGGGTCGAAGGGGACGAGGTAACGCTCTTCCCGGCCTCGGGTGGTGCTGCCGTTGCCATAGATGTTGGTTTGGATCCTCCAGTCCTTGCCCTTCACGTTGCCCAGGAACTCGAAGTCCAGCTCGTCATGCGACCTCGGAAACATGTCTGCGTTCGAAGTCTGCAAATTAATTTAATTTAATTATATTTAATTTAATTATCATTAATTTGCAATTCTTCCAAATATATCCACCATGCTTAATTACATGATATTATTATGATCTGTTCAGCCATGTGCCATCTATACGCAACCGATACTAGTACAGGACTTTTCTCTCAGTGAGTTTAATTGTGTGATATGAACTTAATCGATCATTAATTGAATAAATTATCTGGAATAACGAGGGAGGATGGAGAATTAACTGAATTATGGTTGTTTTAAGATTGGATCATGAACAAGATATATGCGAAGTAGTATTTGTTTGATGAGTAATTAAAGCAGAAAACTGATGTATTTATTTGTTTTTATAGTTAATTATAGGCATGACGAAGGCGTACATAGAAGGCGACGACGACGCCGGCGGTGTAATCTTTCGGCAGTTTAATGGACGCGCTGAAGAATCCGTGATCATAGAGGTCCGTGGAGATGAATCCCGATCCTGTTCAGTAAATTTAATCGATTATAAGCTCATCCTTCTTAATTATGATTTATCAATCAATATATATTATACCTGAGTAGCGGTTGAGGGTGAGACGCACGCTCCGGTCGTCGGCGCCGCGTATGAGGTTGTCGTTGCCGAACAGATGCGAGAAGCCTTCACTGAAGCTGACCGTGGGCACGTTGAACGGCGGCGCCGCCACCGCCGCCGCAGAGAAAAGGAAGAGGAAAACAGCTATAATCGCACCGGCGGTGGTCTTGGCCGGCGCCATCGCCTCACTGTTCCACTCCTGACGCCTTCCCTCTCGCTTCTCTCTCTATATCAATCCTTAAACTCGCTTCCTTAATTCTCTGCTTACACACGCAGATAAGTCTTCATATCTCCACCAACTGTTGTTGGCTTCAATCCACAAAAAGGCTAGCTAGCTATACTACTCCAACTAATCCTTCGTCCCAACCCGAAGCATCTGTTTGATTGAACTCCAATCAACCAACTGCTGAGTACTCTTCTATTCCCACCGGTCTGATCTGATCAGCCAGATGATTTGATTAATTAAATCAGGCTGGTTGAACCACTCCTTTGAATTAAATTCAGAGGAGCTCACAGTCTTTACGTGCAGGGAAAGTGACCTCGACCTACTCCATCGGATCACTTTTTGACGGCTCAACGTTAATTCGATTCATGTACAGCTAGTTATATATATATATCTAGTTTGTTCGTTCATATCTATTCGATTCGAGTGCCGTGCTGATTAAGAAAGTAAAGCTGATTGATCAGGTAGCTAGCGTAATAGAATAGGATCGAGAAGGAGGCTTTGGCGCCCACCGCGGCAGGTGAAGTGCCACGCTGCTGCGTGCTTTAATTAATTGTGCAATTAACCATGGCTGGCTGGCTTTAGGTGAAGTGTACTGATGCGATGATGAAGACCTGGAGATCGATCGATCGCCAAGGTTTACCTGCCGTTCAGTAGCTCGTCACTGTCCCAACGATATATCCTAATTAATCCATCAATTGACATGATTAACGTGGAATCTGGGTGGTAATCTAGAACTTCAAGAACTCTAATTAACTAATAATTAAGGTGGAGAAAGTTGAGGACATTTTCCCACTGTTAATTGTTAAACTCCTAATGAAAACATAATAATTAAGAAAAAAACGCATTAAGGTCTTTGATTAATAATTAATTTGTAAGAGAAAGAATTAACAGGATGAAGAAGAATTTTCTGCGGTGATGCTATTTTTTTTTATAACCCAGTTTCGATTTAATTTTATAGTTTTTATTTTGTGTTCGTATGGATACAAGCAACCTTTAACGAGTACGTTAACCTGTCAACTAGTTGAGGCGAGCAGCGTGTTTTGGTGCTCATGGTGATAGAGACGGGTGGAATGGCCGTGTCTAGAACACTGTTGAAAGAAATCTTTTCCTTTGTGCTTATCTACGCAGCTGGATTCAATGAGCTTAAACAATATCACAATACTTAGCTTGTTTTTCTAAACAAATAAAAACTCAGTTAAAAATGGCCGTTCATTATTCAATTTCAATTAAAGCAAAAGTAACGATGGATAAGCGTGTCTATTAGGTTATATGATGGAATATTTAATGGAAAATCTTTAAGTTTACATGTTAATGAAAACAATTCACTAGCAAGGTCAATTTCATCAATGTTATTATCATGTACTTGTGCACCAATAAAATAAATATTAAGGTGAGATAAAAATAAATAGGATAGAATTTTAATATCTTCTATGTTAGATATGCTTCGAAGTGACACTTTTGATTGATGGATTTCGGTGAATATATAAAAAAATTAGGATAAAATATTTTATAAAATCTTTAAAAAGAGAGAGAGAGCGCAACAAAAGAGAGACGGAAAAGAGAACTAAAATTAATTTATTTTTGATAATTTATTGAACCGCTTAATCAATTTCAACAATCGATTAGTTTGTATTTAATGCGTTTGTATTGAATTATCATAAGTTTATGAAGATTTTAAAATTTTATAGCTCTCAATGTAAGGGTATGATTATACTCAGAAAGATATAAAAAATACAACGAACTTAGTTTAAAATATTTATAAGGTATTTAAAGTCATCAGTGAATTTTAATCAAAAACTCACTAATAGACCTACCAAGTTTAAAATTTAAAAAACTATGGTTTCAACCAAAGGAGTCCTAGAATCCTTTGGTGATGTTGGTAAATGAGTATAACACATATAAGTCCTTTAATCAATTTGTATCAAATTATCTCAAGATTGTAAAGATTTTAAAAATTCATAATTCTTAGTGTAGGTTGTGGAATCTACATCTAAAGGCATAGTTACACTTAGAAAAATACAAGGAGTGCAACAAACTTAGTTTTAAGTATTTATGAAATGTCTAAGATCCTCAACAAGTTTTGGTCAAAGACTCGGATGAACCTACAATGTCTAGAATTTCAAAAGCTTAATATGATCTAAATTAGGAAGTTCTAAAAACCCTTTGGTGATGTTGATCCATGAATATGTCAGACCTAGATCCTCTAATGAACTTGTGTCAAATTATCTCAAGGCTGTAAAAATTTTAAAAATACATAGCTCTTAATCTAGGCTATGGAATCCAGATTTAAGGGCGTGATTATATTCAAAGAGATGCAAGGAATGCAACAAACTTGATGTGAAATGTTTATGAGGTGCTTAAGCCCATCAATAAGTTTTAGCCGAAAACTCGTTGATGGACCTAGATTGTCTAAAATTTTAAAAGTTTAATATGGTGTGAACTAGGGGAGTTCTAGAACCCTTTGGTGGTATTGATAAGTGAATATAACACGTCTAGGTCATCTAATGATCTTGTGTCAAATTGTCTAAAGGTTGTGGAGATTTCAAAAATTCATAACTCTCAATTTAGGTTGTAATCGAGGTTTGAAGGCATGGTTATACTAAGGAAGATGCAAGGAGTACAATGAAGTTGATTTGAAGTGTTGATGAGATTCCTAAGGACATCAATGAGTTTTGATCAAGAAATTAGTTGATAGACCTATAGTGTCTAGAATTTTAAAAGTTTGACATGGTCTGAACCAAAAGAGTCTTAGGAACTCTTTGATAGTGTTGATAAGTGAGTATGACAAACTTAGGTCCTTTAATGAACTTGTGTCAAATTGTCTCCCGGCTATGAATTTTTTTTTAAAAAATCCACATCTCTCAATATAGGTTGTGGAATCCAAGTTTAAGGGAATGGTCATACTAGAAAGATGCAAAAACACTTCAAACCAAGCTCATTACACTCTTTACAACTTCTTAAGTGTCACCATGCACTCTTTGCAGCTTCTTATAAGATTGGGGTATTAAGTTTAGGACATCTTAGAAACACTTCAAACTTAGTTAATTGTGTTGGTGCAATCAACCTCTAGTCAAATTAAAGTTAACCTAGTTGACCAAACTTGGATGACCAAGCTCAGTGTGACTCGAGCTTAAGTTTCAATATTTGATCAATATATTAATTGGCAAAAAAAGTTCAAGTGAGTTGCGGTTGACCAGAGAATTGACGATCGAAAGTCCAATAGGGAGTTGACATGAGGCAAAAACTTTTGACAAATCAAGGTTGATCGGATGCTAAGCAATAAGGAAGCCCCGACAAGTCAAGATTGACCGGATGCTAAACAATGATGAAGTCCCCGCAGGTTAAGGTTGACCAAATGCTAAGCAATGAGAAGTTTCGAAGGTTAAAAGTTGACTGGATACTAAGCAAAGAAAGTTTTGGTAGATTGAGATTAAATGGATAGCAGACAAGATAAAAATTCAACCTTAATAAGGTTGAAACATAAGTATTAGTCGATTGATAGGGCGTATCGATCGACCAATGAATTCTAAATCCTGAAATTGAAGTTCAAGGTGTTTTTTAGAGTTTTCTATAATAATTATGTACAATACTATAGACAGTAAATGCTACAGTAACCATGGGTAGTAGTTTGTTATAGTATGATTGATTGGTTGGATTAATTGACTAAACATTGACCAACCATGATCCACTTGGACTTTCCCATCGTTAAGTATCCAGTAAACCTTGACCTACTTGACGTTTCACTTAACCAACTAATATATTGATCAAATATCAAAATTAAATTCGAGTCAACTCAAGCTTGGTCAATTGATCAACTTGGTCAACTTGGACCCGAGATCGATTATATCAACAAAAAGGTTTTAATATAGTACTAAGAGTACTTAAAAGGGAGCAAAACAAAGGGAAAATTGAAGAAAATAAAACAAGTAACACTATTGCATCTGCGATATTAATTATGATGTATGTATCGATTTGTGATAAAGGCGGAGTCGATCCCACATGTTTAATTTAGATTGCGTTGAAGATTCTAGTGCTTTTTATAATGTCACTTCCCATTGTGAATTTTGTTTACCTATACTAGTGATCAATTTAGTTCTATAAAGATGGGGAATGGTGTAGAATTTAAAATTGTTGGCATAGGAGTTGTTTGTTTGAATAAAGTACAACTTTCAAAGAGCAATTGAAAAATGTAAGACATATTCCTAATATTCACCTCAATTTGATTTCTATAGTATGCTCCATGTTAAGGGTTATTACAATCACTTTGGTGAAGAGAAATGAAAGCTCACAAAGCAGTCTTTAGTGGTAGCTAGAAGCAAGAAATTTAGTTACCTACATGTGGCAATCTCAATCTTTTGGAGAGAAGTGAATGTAGTTGAAGACTCTTCTACTCAACTTTGACACACACGACTTTGTAATCACTTGAGTTAGAATATTATGCAATTTTGTCTAAAAGGTCAAATTATTGGGACTGATGACGTCGCTAGAGGGGACAGGATGAATAACGATTTGTGAACTTCATGTTTGTTATTTACATATGCTTGTCTACAAGAGGTTAATGTAGCAGAAATAAAAATATAATCACACAATACAAGCACAAGAGACAAACTAATTTTAATATGGTTCGGAATTCCCATTTTCTATTCTATAGTCTACCTTCTTAGTGATAATCCACTAACTTTCTCCTTATGAATACCTTCTGAAGGTAGAAAAACATCCTAAAGAATATATATTCTTATAAGTGAATACAAAGATAAAAGATGATAACAAATATAATATAAATAAATAATTTATTTAGTTGTTCAGCTGAGTTCTAAATAATTTATTTATTGTTACAATGTTATCAGTCGATTACTCAAATTCATCAATTAATTAATGAGTCGATCAATCGATTAATCAAACTCATCAATTGACTGATTGCGTATCAAATCCCCTTAAAGCCCTCAAACTTCAAATTCAAGATTTAGGAGTTTACAAGTCAATTACTACACCTTGGCAGTCTATTGATATCTCTATTTCGCCTTACCAAAATTGAATTCTCACCTTCCCTAATATCCAACCTCACCCTATTAGGATTTTTTTTGCCCAAGATTTGGTCAACCTTGATCTACCAAGACTTTCCGTTATTTAACATCTGATCAATCTTTGACTTACCTAGACTTCCCCCCACTATCTTGCATCCGGTCAATATTGACTTTTCAGGACTTTACTACTATCAAACATCTGATACTCTTTGACCTGTTTGGAGTTCCTTTCTCATGCCTAACATCTAGTCTTCCATTACCTATTAAGGCTTCCTTTATTGTCATGTGTTCGATAAACTTAACCGACTTGGACTTCATGTCTCATGTCATATGTCTGATCCTCCATGATCCATTTAAACTTCGCTTCTCATGTGTTCGGTCCTCCACAATCATTTGGATTTCACCTTTGTCAACTCTCTGTTGGACTTTTGATTGTCAAATGTCTGATCAATCATGATCCCCTTAAACTTCATCGTTCATGTCAACTCTCTATTGGACTTCTTGTTGTTAAGTGTTCGATCAATTATGATCCATTTAAACTTCTAAATCGATCATTCATTTTAGTTAACCTGACTCAAGGTTGATTGCATCGACAATCTTTCTCTCCAAATAAGACTCTCCTTTTACTTGACGTCTCACTCTCGTCAATAAATATATTGATCAAATATCAAAACTCAATTCGAATTTGATCAACTTAGTCAACCTTGATTAGAGATTGATTGCACCAATATAAATCTTGGTATCTTGAAATCGATAGAGATGAAAATATGCACATATTGCTTAACTAGTGAATAACAAAGAGTTTATTTTTTTTAAAAAAAATCATCGTTGAGAAAGCCTAATTGCCTAGATATTGTTCATTTTGATATTTATTTCATGGATATATTTTGAGTCTCAGTGGTGCTTGGTACTTTACTATTAGAAAAGTTTGACTTATTGTTTGAAGATAAACGAACAATTAGGCTCAGGATTATGTTAAAATTTTTCATGTTGTAATGGAGAGAGAAATTCAAAGAAATTTAGTTAACATGTATATATAGAGGGTGGGCCATTTGCATAGTATTATTGAAGTTATACAATTAAATTTGAGAAGTTAGTGTCAGAAAATCTAAAATTGATCATGATGATAATAATTTCCCTCTAACTCATGATAAATCTAAAATTGAAGACGAGCAGACTGAACAGTTAGAACCACCAGTTGAGCATTAATATATATATTTTTTCAGTTAATAGCGATGCCTTTTTATTAATTGTTCTAGTACAATCTTCCATCTCATTTATTATATTCATCCTCATCTCCATCAAATATTTAATTTTCATTCACATTCTTATATCCATACCCTATCTAAATATCTTATTATCATTTACAATTATATTTGATTATTTGATCAGATCTATAAAAAATTCATCCGTATCTTCTTCTATTTAAGGTCGGATATATCAATCCTCTATCAAATTTGAAAGAAATTGTCATACCAGATGAATAATTCTTCTACTAATGCCCATTTTTTGTATCACTTTAATTTCTAGAGGGCAACTTTTAATTTCTATATGATATGATTATACCCCAACCTCCTCCACCACCACTATTAGATTCCACGTCCCTTTCCCTCGGGACGACAGGACATATTCTAACGACTGTCACAAGTAAGTAAATGATTTATTTATATACGAACTAGCTCGATCGATCGATCGGTGTGTTGGTGTCGAACGTCTGGACCATGCCTTTTTTTAACGACAGCTGCAGGAGAGTAACCACCACACCGTTCCATTCCGGCGTCCATTGGCTGCCAGGCATGCAGGTGGAGTGTCAACTCCTCGCCATGCAGACATTCTACCAACTGTGGATCATCATCAGCAACGAGAAAGCAGAGATAATATATATATTAATTGATTTTTTTTTATTTCTAACCAAAACTATAATATAATAATAATAATCTCTGATAAAAGTACACATAACGGCAGCTGTCCACGTGCTGAAGAAAGAAAGAAAGAAAGAAAGAAAGAAGGAAGGAAGGAAGTTCAAGTTGTTAGAGAAGTGGATAAGACGAAAAGAAGGGGGTGCAGTGTTGTGTGGCATTGCAGTGTTGAGCTGTCCCTTTGAGTCTTGACTCATAAATTTTGTCGAGTTCTACTTAATCCAGTTCTAGTTTAAGGCGATCAGATGCATAACGGAAAGCAATTATATTTTTATGCTCCAAATATTAAGAAAAGCCGTGGGCTTAGAGCTAATGGGGCAGCAACCCAGTCAACTGCATGCCTAATGGGTCAGTGGAAGTGAGTAGAGATGAGAAATGAACAAGTTGGTCGAGTGAGTTGGAAGTTAGATAGGTTAATCGAGTTCGTCATTTTATTTGGATGGTTTATTTATGTTGCTTAGGTTAATCAAGTTGGTCTAGCTAAGTCGATCGATCAGTCAAAGTTATTTAGTCATTTGAGTTGGTCGAATCGGTTTGGTTGTTCATCAAACTAGTGAGATTGGAGTGGCCAATTGGCCAAGTGAACTAGAAAAGCTTGACATGAAAGTATACGAACAAAATGAGTTAAACAAAAAAGGCTAAATAATTTACTAGTTATATTATTTCATTATCACAACCAAGCAAGCTAAGTTAATAGAATGAACATTCTCCTTTTCATTCCATATTCCATTTGTTCTATATCTAAATTAAATTCTATTTCTACCATGGATGTCTATCCTAAGATCGTGTTACTTTGGTTCTTATGAATGAAACGGAATGAAATTTAATTGAGAATAAGAATGAAAAAGAATGAAATGAAATGGAAATGAATCATTTCATTCTTTTGTTAATTTGCTTGCAATAAGAGATGATATAACTAGTGAAATGCGTAGTCTATATTTTATTAGTTTTTTTATATAAATTGAGTTATTTGATCCGTCTTATATGTTTTAAAGTATTTAATTTATCTCAACGGGTTGACACACCTAGTTTGGTTGTCTTCATAATTCACTAAGTGAATAACTGATCAACTCAAGCTATATATCCACCCAACTTGATTGATTTGGTTGACTTGATATGTCTGTTTACCCTGGATTGACTCGATTAGAAATTGATCCAAACTTGGCCTCGCTTAGCCCACCTAGTTTGTTTTTCTCAACCAGCCTCATTAGCCTTCTTGACTTGCTAAATTTGGTCATACTAGTGCCTACTAGCTTGCTCAACCCAACCGACCTACTTGACCCTACTGAGTACTTTGGCCAAACCATGCGGACTATTTAGCCCAACCAATTTGCTTGGTTGATTCATATAGGTTGGTTGCGTGGATTCTAATGCGAAAAATAAACACAAGCACAGCAGAAAATAGAATCTACCAGAGATCCATGCGAATTCGAATAAAGTGCTCGTATAGAATATTACCTCTTAATGTGCAAAATCTTTGTAAATCTAGAGAGTAAAGCCGATCTAGATGTGATCAGTGTATGTGCACCTCTATAGCATTCACATGAGCACAACCATCATCCATCTCGTGAGCAAGATTGGAGTATCACATAACCCACGTCGTAGTGCTAGCTACTCTTTAAAATTGAGATTGAACCTTAACTTTTAGGGTTGACACAATCTTATCATATAAGATCGTGTTTGAAAAACACTAAACTTTCAAGTATTATCTAATAAGACACTTTCATACATATCTAAAATGCAAATGAAAATATATACGTGGGTATTAAAATAGTAAGCTTTATTATCCATATTAGATTAACCCATTAATCTAATATGTTTAAGATCCATTTAGATTAACTCATTAATTCAACAAGCTTAGACCCACATTATTTTAGTCGTACTAAAATAAAATAAACTTCAAAATCGATGTGTTCTTTTTGTGTGTGACCCAATAGGCTCTCATAACATTGACAGTGATTCTAAAATCTCATTTTAAAGACACAAGCAATGAGTGACATCTAGCAATGCATCATTGCTACCTAAGTAACGAGAATATCATAAATTCGTCCTAACCTGTCTATGATTATTTCATTGTATAACTTAGTTCTTTTGTCCATGACATCTAAATTGATTTATGAAGCATATAATGTATCATCTTTTCATCAACCTATGTGTTTCTCGATGTTTAAGTAGACATATTTAACCAAATAAGTTTAATATCTCATATTGACTTATTTGAGCATAATCATATATTTTAGTAGTCCTACTTAATCAAGGGATCCACAAACATCACTTCCGTTATATAGAAAGAACAAATTTCATCTACATCACTCACATCCCTCTACATAACTTACTGC
>JBBMKF010472763.1:0-10399 GCA_037834155.1 Curcuma caesia | reverse complement strand
TCTCCATCTTTTCCTTCTCCATTCATATGTCTGTGTTTATCTATCTAATTCAGATGCTCTCCAGTAATATAGGAGAGTCAGTCCTCTCCAATTTCTCTCATTTTTTGATCCATTAATTCATGGATTCCTGGAAAACACAGTGCTTTTATTGCGATTATACAGTTTTCGTGCTAGTGAAATAGTAGGTTCCAATAGTTTGCTTTGATCCTAAATTGTAAGCCGGTCATGGTATTGCATCTTGGCTGGTACTGAAGCTTTTACGTCAATCTCCTATACTTATGCAAGCCTTCATCTTTTCTCTCTTTTGTACAAGTTCAGATTTTCATGGTAGTGGTGCCTATATAATTTCCACAGCCCCTCTGATTTAAACTAAAGTTTGTTACTTTTCCTTTTACTAAAATGGGAGCTGACAATCATTGTGGTGAGTTGTGACTGCTTAGAACTTTCTTTTCCTACCTATTTGATGAAATTTGACTGTGAAACTTGAATGTGCAATCTTCTAATTGGTTTGCCAAGTAACTCCTTATTAACTACAATTGCCTTGAGTATTACATGGCTTCTTTAATCAAAATTGGACTTCATAAGCTACTAGATCTGTACATGGCGTCTAGCCACCATATGTGTGATGGTAATGATAAAACTAGGAAGTAATACAGCAAGCAGTGGCCTAGGAGACATATCTGAAATCTGCAATATCATTGATAGTGCTTCTTATTCCTTGTAATTGTGACCTGGGTTTATTCTGATTTTTCTTGTTCTCTACATTCTGAGTCCATTGTGCTTACAGCTTAGAGTTGATGGAGTCCTGATGAGGTTAAGGGATACTCGAGTATATTGTGCCTTTTCCAGTAATGACAAGGAAATGCCGGTGATCATCAGAGAAATCTGCTGGAGAGAAGCTACTATTCACAGTTTATCTACTGTAAGATTTTATATTTTCATGAAGTACATAATTTCTATGAGATAACTTTTACTTTCTGTTTAATAGCTGTTATACTTTACCAAACAGTTAAGAATGCTCTTCAGAATATCCAACCTTTATTCAGACTTACAAGTTTAACAAACATTTGCTATATATGTTAAAATGAAAATTTACAGGTGGAAATATATGGTTGATGCAAGCAATATTAAAGCTAACAATTACTTATTATACCTGTTCATTTTCTTTAGATTTTTTACCTATCCCTTTTTAAGGACAAGGATAGATTTGAAACATGTAGCACGCCCTCATTTCATTTCCCTGCTTTGAATGTGCAGAAAGGCTTTCCTTCTGATTCCACAGCATACATGGATCCAAATCTTATCAGTCAGAAGCTCCCCATAATCAAACACAAATCCCAAAGGCTGATCCTTTCCAGGTAATGTATTTTAAATCGTGAATTGCATAGTAGTTTTTTTCTGAAAACTTTTAGCTCTTCGAGTTCATAGTTTTCTATATGTTTCCTCTCCTTTGATAATCATCCATTAGGGTCAGAATGGATTTGTTGGTTCTTAATAAGCTCACCATGCCCAATAAGCTGACCATGCATAATACCTACAGAGATAATCATCTCTCACTGACGGATATGCCATTAAATTTGACACACACATCCATCCATTCTAGAGGTATTCTATATTCTTTTAGCATTCATAACTAGTACCTTTAAAATCAGATAGAATATAAAAAAATGATCCATCTTCTTCATGTACATTTGTATTTTTCTTGTCATCTATCTCTCCTTTTCCATCTTTTCATATATTCATAGATTCTCAAAGAGAAGTCGAAGGACAAATTGGACTGAGAGATAAGTTAAAACGATGGATGTTTTATCTTCTCCTTTTGACAAATGAGAGGGATAGAAATATTTGAAGAACTCAAAATAGGAAAAGTAATTTATCCTTTTTATCTTAAGGAGACAACTCGAATGATAATTTTCTTTTCCTTCCCTCCCTCGTATATTTTTGTTTCTTTTTGCATGACAAACTCATCCTCTCAATTTATCATAATAACATCTTAAGGCGAGAAAGTATACTTCATTTTTAAGCTACGTGACTTGGTAACATATCGGTCGACATTTTATTCCTGCCTTAACTTGGTGGTTTGAAAGATTAATTGTAATAATAATTTTCGCCCTGCTGCTAGCATGATAAGAACTTTTATCATCATCCTTTTTGTGGTGAAACTTGATTCCTTGAGTTGTATACTTGTATGCAGGTCTGCCAATTAAAGATATCGGAGTGGAGACTGCTGACAGCTCGATGAACTCTTACCGTATTCCAATATCCTCTCTTGTACGCTAGATTATTCGATGGATAGGATGATGATCAAATTAAACAGCCACCCAGCTTTTTGTCCATATTAGTTTATCATTTCGCTCTTGAAAATGTAAACCTGTTTCGTTTGCAATTCTCTTTCTAAATGCAAATTATGTGATATGACTGCAGTAGTTGCTTACGTGAACCAGGTAATACAAGCCATCTCAGACTTGGGCTAGCCAGTCTCTATACAATACCGAAATTGAAATTTTTTGTTTAAAATTAGATCCCTGTAAGTAATTTAATTCGCACTGTAAATAATTTAATTCGCACTAATCGGAGGTATGGATTGAGGAAGGAAATTTATTTCCAGAGTATAGTTGAGTTGGTTACGACGGAATAGATTTGTAGAAGAGGAAAGAAATTAATGTGTCTCATGGGGTTAATTGCAGTGACTCTCGTAGTGATTAATTATATTATTTTGATTTATTATTTTATAGATGGTTATGAGATTTATTTTTTTTATAGATGGTTATTAGATTGATTGTATAAAATTGTAGGGATGATATATTTTATTTTTACTATAGAGGAAGGAAATTATAGAGTATTTTTCTCCATCAATCATAATTTAAAATTTATATAGAGTATGTACCTAATGTTTGAACAACTAACGAGGTTGGAATATAATATTAGTCATCTTATTTTTTTAATTTATTTGGTGTGTGAAATCGAATCATCTATTTTAAAATTAGTTGGTAAGTTGGGTATCTGGTTTTAAAAAAGAACAAAAAAAATGGTAAGGTCGGTTGAGGCTATTAGCCGCGTGGGACTGCACCGAGTGAGGGTGCAATATGGTAGGCTCAATTTGAATGGATAAAATAATATTTAAAAAATAATTCATGGATGAATTTTTAAATTTTTTATTATTTTATAATAGATAAATAATGAAAAAATAAGTAATCTATGTTTTCACAAAATAAATATTGGAAAAAAATCACGTGAACATTTTTTGCTTCAGTTTTTATTTTAGTAAACAGGGTAAGACTTGCCTATTTAGGGTAAAATAATTTGTCAATATAAAACATTGTTTTTAAAAAATTTATGGTAAAAAGTTAATTATCTTTCCTTATTTGACTGTGATATAATAAAATATTCAAGACTAATGGGAGTGAGCGGCGTTTGGGGAAAATGATTATTTAGGCGACTATCAAATGTCTATTTAAATGTGCAACTAAATAGTTACCAAAGTAGCACCAAGTTTACCATAATTTTCATAACAACGTCAAAAATAATTATCAAAGCGTCGTCAATTTAAATGTGGAAAATCTTAAAATTGTGCTCACAATTTATATATAAATCTATTATATGATTTACTACTGTAAGATTCGTGCAACGAATAAAACAACACACAGTGGTGAAGTGAAGGGGGATGGATGATAGGGAGGAATTTTTGTTCCTTAAAAAATAATAAAAAATGTTGTTTAAGCTTTGCGGGGGTGAACATGTTTAATCCGGCTACTTAAATTTTGCCCTAGCACAGCAGTAAGTACCGCTGCTCTGTGTCCCATCACCCTTGTCATCGTTCCATGGTCGAGCGATCCCCGGCGAAGGATTCCATGACGACTGCGACGCTCACCTCCACGGAGCTCAATTTTCTCATCTTCCGCTACCTTCAGGAATCAGGTCGCTCTCTCTTACCTCGATCGCCGTCTTCTTTCCTCCCTGTCTTATGTGGAATTCGGTTCTTAACCCACGCTGTATATGCGACTAGGTACTTCATTTACAACGGAATCGTTTTAGGTTAGGTATGCGTGATTTTAATGGACACTAGTTCGGTTAGGTTTTTTCTTTTTGTTTCTCCTTTTATGTAGTGTTTTTTTTTACTTATTAGGGCTCGAGTGGTTGCCGATGTTGTCATTGTGGAATTGTTCAAATTTATTGTTGGGTTTTTTTCCTTTTATGATGGATTTTGTAATTAAGTTTTCGTTCTGTTAGATTTTTTTTGCTAGGTTTAGGTTCTGGCTAACTGAGGACGTCGAAGGATTGGTCTGCGGTGATCTCTAGTGGAGTTTTTGTGAATAGGGTTCTGTAAAACCGTTTACATTTTGATGCATTCCTTGGTGCATACTTATTCAGTAGTGGTTTGGAAAATTAGAATAAAAAATAAATAAATAAGATGAATGGATATGGATTTTTTTGCAAGCAAGTTTTGGATATATTAGTGGGAAGGAGATAGAAATGAGGATATAATGGGTGATTGAAATGGAGAAGAGCTTTCGCAGGTTTGTGTGAGTGTCATGTGCCTCGTAGGCTAAAAGGAAAGGTGTATAAAACTATGGTATGATCTGTCATGCTTGATGTAGGCTTTCAGGAAGCTAGGTGTACAAAAATTAGTATAGAAAATGTGAGAATGCTAAAATGGATGAATAAAGTTACTAGAAAGGATATTTATTCATGGCTTTTAGAAGTCACTTAGACAGCTGCTTCCATTGGGGTTGCAATCACGTATAGGATATTTATTTCCCTATATACTATTGCTTCCCTAGCTGAGAACATCCTGAAAATTGATATTGTGGTTCATACAAATCTGTTTGGGCTAGACCAAATCAAATATAAAACATAACCAGTACTTGCCCGTGGCCCTTTTCAAATAGTAAGGACTTGTAAGATGCTTTTTTTTCCTTAGAGGATTAGTTCTTGTGATTGTGAAATGCTTCCATTGTGTAGTAATTTCTAAGTGTTAATTTTAAGCACTTGCTTTCTTTGTGTCCACTTATACATGCTTTATGTATTATATATTCTACATTGTTAATATGAGCTTTATGTTGTACTTTTTACATTCTATATAAAATTATTTGCAGGCAGGTTGATTAGTATTCTTTGTTATGCATATGTTAAGCATTTTTGTCAATATAGATACCTTTGGTGCAAATACATATTTACTTTCTTTAAATAATGAAATAACATATTTACAATTACAAAATTTAACATTACATATATTTCATTCAAACTTACAAGTCTCATAAATACCGTTTGCTCAAAATTGTATACCCACAGTGTCATTCTCATTTAATATTTGTCTACTTTCATTTTTTTTCTAAAATTTTCTTCATATACATTTAATTTTATTTTTTTCCCACATCCAAATATCATTCTAAGATATATAAATGTCTTTTTAATATATTAAATAAATATATTTATTAAAAAAATTAGTCAAAATATCAAATTCTGGAACTTTATACATGTAAAAGTTAAGGGTCATTTTATTAATTAAAATTATTTTTTACTAACTTAACAAAAGAAATAACTTCTAATTGCATTTATACTAAATTTTAAGTTTCATGATGGTTTTTTTGCAAAATAAAAAATTTGAACTGGTAAATATGCAAACTAGTTTTTAAGGTATATAGGTATATATGTGTGTGTGTGCATGCGTGCAATTATGTCAGTAACTTTTAATTTTCTTTTAGTATGATCTGCATATATCCGTGTATATGCCCCACATATATCTGTGTATATGATCTATATATATCCTTTGTATATGCCCTGCATTTGGCATACCCACTATGCAATTGATTGATTGAATACCACTTGAATGGACTTTACTGAGAGCTTGTATTTATTCTTTGCTCTTCCCAAGTCCAACTCAATTCCTAGCTTTTGAGAAAAATGTATATAAATTCTCAAAGTTATGTGTTCTAAAAATTGGAAAGTAGTTGTAATTGCTCTTTAAGTTTTCAGAAACTATATATAATCTCATGAATGGAAATGATTTTTTTTCTCTTTGAAAAAAGTGTGTCAATGCTCGAGTTTGGGTATTCAGTTTGGTACTTATTAACTGTTTTAATGTTTCCTCATTGAAAAAAGTGTGTTAATACTCCTGTTTGCATTTTCTGCTTCGTAGTTATTAATGGTTTGCAATTAAATTTTCCCTTCTCATATAAATATAATCCTTATTGGAAGTTGTTATGCTATGCTTATATGTTTCAACCTAGCTTTCTTTTCCAATTTAATTTTCTTTTCTTTCTTGATGCAAATTTGTTGTCCTGCAAGAGCCTTTAATTTGTTTGCTAGTATTCATCAAACAAGGAACTGGGACATTTCCAGGTTTGACCCATGCAGCATTTGCTTTGGGATATGAGGCTGGGATTAACAAAAGTCCCATTGATGGAAATCAAGTTCCACCAGGTGCTCTTATTACTATTGTCCAAAAAGGTTTGCAATATATAGAACTGGAAGCTAACTTAGATAGTGTAAGTATTCCTTTTTTACAGTCATGTTTTCTTCTAATGCATTACCTTGGAGATTGAAAGATATGATAGCCTTCAATTTATTCTTTTTGTGATTTGCAGATTGATGAAGATTCCGAAGATGATTTTTCCTTTTTGCAGCCTTTGGATCTCATCACAAAGGATGTTGATGAACTACAACAAATGATAAAAGCTAGAAAGCAAGCAAAGAATCAGAAGGAAATTGATAGAACCAAAGATAATGCGCTTGCTCAAGAACAAGAACAACAATTTGAAGGGGAGAGAGTGAGAGAAAAGCAAGAGAAAGTTGGAGATCAAGAAAGGGATAAAGATAAGATGGACGTGGATAATGAACAAGAGCCAGAGAAGGAGAGGGATGAGAAGGAAAAGGAAAAGCAACATTCTGAATCCAAAGACAAGGTTAAACATGAGGAGCATGAAGTTTCTAAAGGTTAACTTTCTTTTCTTCAGGTTCATATAAGACATCACAGACATCTTAGATCAAATAACCAGACTCCTTGCATGCTAAGGAGAAAATATCTTTTGGCCTTTTACCTTTTTAAATGTTACTCCATTTCTTTGAAATGACAATCATTCAGTAATAAATTTATTAAACTTTTGCTTGTATCCTCAGAAAAAATGTGGGACCAGATCAAAATACAAAAGTTCACAATAGGTGTTTGATCTTGTTTAGTTCAGTTTGTTCCATGCCCATTTGTTTTGACTTTCACATAAATAATTAGTTAGACACATTTCATTTGACCCTTCTTTAGTTGGTAACCATGCATTGGGATCACCCTCTTCAGTAACCATCAAAATACAACATTCCACCCAGTAACCATGCAGTGGGATCACCCTCTTTATTTGGTATCTAAAAGTTGAATTGGATGTGCTTATATTATTTAGTTGTGAACTAGCTGATTAATTGTTTGCTTAACATGCTCGGAAGAATTGACTGATGTGAATCTGGATTGGCCATCTAGCCATGATGCATCAGGAATGGTCATGTTTGATCCGTTATCCTTCAAGATCTTGGATGAAACATCATAATCCCATGCAAATTGAAATAAAAACAAGATACTATTTGATTGAATTAAGAATTTTGAGACTGCTTTCTGAATCAACTGAGAATTCGCCCAATCAATATTGGAAATCGGATGTTGATGGGAATAATCAATGTACAATAATAGAGGAAGGGATATAGTGGGAAGGAGAAGAAAACTAAAGGTGAAGACTTAGAAAGTTACCACATGGGAGCTTTCTTGTCTATGCGGCAAGCTTCCGGGGAAACATATGAGTGGCTTGTTTTTTTAGAAGGGGACCTTTGGTGTAATGGTAAAAGTTGTTGACATATGACCTTGTGGTCACGAGTTCAAGTCGTGGAAACCTCTTACAATGCAGGATAAGACTGCGTACAATATACCCAATGTGGTCTGATCCTTTCATGGGACCCGCATTAGCGGGAGTTTTATGCATCGGGCTGCCCCTTTATATGTTTATGATACTAGTTTACTTTAACATTAGATTATGTAAGACTTGCTTTAAGAATACTAGTTTATTTGAGATGTAAGGTTAATTATATAAGCTATTGAATAATAGTCGATAAGGTGATAATATTAATGAGGCTTATAGTAAAGTGTACATATTATTATGTATGTCGACTACCTTAGCTAATTTTTAATATGCATTACTTATTAAATAATATGTAATAAATTGATATTATGAAATATCTTATTAATGCACGATAAAGTTGTTACAAACTATTAATAGATTTCAAGTAATATTCAATTATTATTATTATTATTATTAAAAAATTAACTATTATATTTTTATTAATAATAGAAATAATAATTCTATTAAATATATAAATTATTTATCAATAACATAACTATGACACAATTAATCATATTAATTAGAATAAAGTAAAACTCAAATAGAATTCATATTAAAAATTAATTATTATATTCTTTATTTAGCCTAATTTAAAGATATTAAACATATCATTATTTTAAAATCTCATTAATAGTAAGTATTAATTATTACAAAATCTTCTTAGCAATAGTTGTTCAATCAATATTGAATGATATTATTTGTAATAGTGTATTATATTAATATAATAACAAAGGTAGAATAGTTTATAAAAGTAATATTATAACAACAGTAATAGTGGATGCATATAATATTACATAATATGATATGCTTACTAGTATATACGGCACTTGTAATACTAATATTCATGTTATACATAATTCTAATAATGTAATATTGGTCGACCTTTAAGTGTGCATAAGTTGTGCTCCGGATTTATCCAGTAGGCGAACCAGGGAGGAAGACCGTCTACTTCTAGGATTAGTTGGGCGAAACTTGACACCTGGATTAAAAAAAAAAAGAAGTAATATCAGGTTATTTAAAATCATATTTGATAATATTTTTTTATGTCTTTCTTCTCTCTCTCTCTTTAAATTTTGTTTGTAAATTCCAATCATACTGATCCGATATGGCCTATAACTATGCTTTTGGAACATCTGATTCTAAAACTGATACTGATTGGCAGCCATGTTGCTTATTGTAATTTCTTAGAATACAAAATACTAGGATTCTATTGTCTGATATTCAAACATGACTAGAGACACTTCTTTGTACAGTCTTATAACAATAAACTTAAACCAGTACTCTTCTTAACAATCTTTATTGGAAGTTGCATCACCAACAACAAAAATGAGATGCTCAGATCTTAATTAAATGAGAATTTGTTCATGCACGTAATCGAATGTGGCTGGTTACATAGGTTAACTGAGCTCCCTTCAGCAACTTAGCATGTAAGTCTAGCTAACTCAGTATCATCAAAGGAATATGGATGCACCTAGTCAGAGTTACAAGTCTTCCCTGAGACAAAGCTCGTAGGGATGAGGCGACCTTGTAACCCAGTCACATGTTAAGTAGTAGTTGCATCTCCATACAACAACATGAGCTTAGTTAAGAGAAATTTTCTTTATGGAAACAATGATTTGGCAATGTACTAGATTGAGACATATATTGTTTATGTTCCTGGTAATTATGTGGATGGAACTATCTGTGTGTCTGGATACTTAGGCATGGAGAAGTTTTCACTTGCAGCTTACTTGTTTCTTTATTCGATTACTTATTTTTTAATACATATAGGGCCTGAACTAATGGATATCACACCTAGCTCTCAGTCTGTGGCTGTTGAGATCTCACGTTCTGAAGTAACCATCTTGGAAGGACATAATTCAGAGGTTTGTTTCCAGATATATCAAGTTTCCATTTTTTTAAAATCCTTCTGACTCTGTAAAACCTTTCTTTAGGTCTTTGCTTGTGCATGGAGTCCGGCGGGCTCTCTTCTAGCTTCTGGGTGAGAATCACACTCTCAGTCCGCAAAATGTGCCTATTAGAAATTCAGAAGTAATTTTAGCAATACTACTTATACTTTATAATGGCAAATTACTGGCTCGGAGTACCTTGAATGATAGTGGTAATAAGATGGCTATTTTCGATGGTTGTAACTTCGAAGTGCCACTGATCACACCTATACTTTTGGTCCTATATTTGATGATAGTTTTCTTCGATATAGGATCTTAACAACAGTGTTCTTGTCAATTTCCTAAAGATACTAATTAGATAAAGGTTTGAATTTTTTACCACTACCATTGTTAATTATAGTTCAAAAACTTCAAATTCCTGTATCAACAATGGTGCCCACAAAATAAAGTTTTATTTTCTTCTCCCAACAAATATGTATATGCATTGCATGAAGAGGGGAGTAGCCAATCTAATGTCTGGTTAAGGTCGAGAGAGGTAGAAAAAAACTGGCATTTTAGGAGATAATAAGCAAGAAAAGGAGAGTCCAATGTCATTCAGATGTCTGCTGAAAGGTGAAATTCTATTGGTTTGTC
>JBBMKF010472742.1:0-10401 GCA_037834155.1 Curcuma caesia | reverse complement strand
ATTTTGCATACTTTCATTCCTTTCTGCATTGTTTTAATTGTTCTAGTTTAGAGAATCACTCTTTATGCTTTTTGATTGACAGGATGTGAAATTGAAGCACATTCAAAGTTAAAAAAGTCTTGGAACGAGAGTCCACAATAAGAAACACGAGCTTGGCTATGTCCCAAGACATGTGTGTTTCTCCAGAAGAAATTAGATGTGGAACGGAGCAAAAACGAAGTCCACAACCTCTGACATGACCACCCCCAGTACCGCTGGCGTAGTTCGTGTCTAAATCTATAACTTCTACAATGATCGTGTCCCTTAACACGATCGTGTCCCAAACAACATTCTACCGTGAGGTAGGCTAAACTGTAGACTAAACTTTAAATAGTCATAACTTTTGACTCATATTGAATTATAGAGCCCACAATCTACTTAATCAAAGATAATTTTGAGATTTACAAGTTCTATTCAGGGTGGAGCCTATAAAAACAAAGTTTAAAAGCCCAAAAATATTGTTTAATTGGAGCCTCAATAATTTAGGAAAGTATAACAAATATGGATGACTTTAGAGGCTATAAAAGAACCTATGGGGCTATTATTTATTAGTGCAAGGAGTACTAGTCTATCCTCAAAGTTTTGATGTTTAACAATACACTTAGGTATGATCTGTTTGAACAAGGATTGATCCAAATAAGACCTGATATTTGAATGTGAGTGAAGTCTAGTTAGGTCAGTTTGACCAAAAGACTAGCAAGAAGTCCTAGTCAGTTGGATCGGGCAAGGTGAAGTCCTAGTTGGAGACTAGGCAAGAGAAGTCCTAGTTAAAGGCTAGGCAGAGAAAGTTCTTGTTGGAGGGTGGCAAGGAAAACCTAGTGAGTGAAGCTAGGCAGGAAGTCCTGGTGAGTGAAGCTAGGAAAGGAAGTCCTAACTGGAGGTTAGGTAAGGGAAAGTCCAAACAGGTCAAGGGTGATCGGATGTTTAGCAGATAAAAAGTCTACATGTAGAAGTGACTAGTCCTAACTTAAGTTTAGGCAAGAAAAAGTCCAAACAGATCAAGAGTAACCGGATGTTTAGCAGGTGGGAAAATTACTTATAGAAGTAGCTAATCCTAACTGGAAGTTAGGCACGGGTGAGCCTAGTAGGTTAGACCTACAGGGTATGACTTAGGTAAGCCTAGTAGGTCAAAAAGGCTAAATCTAGGCGCAAGTTGCTTACGTGTTTGTATACTTATATTGCAAGAATCAGGAGTTGAAAGCAAGACGAAACAAGCATAAGAGGAGCACATAGAAGCAGCCGAACCAAGTCCGGGGTCAAACCCAAGTTGACTAGATTCGGGCGCTCGAATGTTACTCCAGGCACCCAAACGGTACAGGCGCCCCTGGATGGTCTAGGTGCCCGAATAAAAAAGAATCAACCCTGATAAATCGATGGAATCAGATCAAGATAGGATCAGTTCTAGGCGCCCAGAAGTGCTTATATAAGGGCCTCAACATGTACCACAAGAAGTAAGTCTAATTCCCATCAACCATTCATCCTATGGTGTTGTTGATGTGAACAACATCCTGCTCGTGTTAACGAGGAAACTCAAGGAAGGGTACGACGTGCTCAAGGGCTTTGAGATCGGCTACACGAGAGTTTGATTTTATTTTTAGTCTTACTATTATACTTTACTTTGTGTTATTATTTAGACTGTAAGACGGATTTCTCTACCTTCAGAAAAATTTCAAAAAGGAGATCACTAGTGGACGGATGTCTTCCGTATATAAGCCTTGGATGTACTAACCCTGAGGGATTAGGAACTAAGTACATCCATGAATCCTCTGTTCTTGTTATTCTAATATCTAGTGCGAGTTTTTAATAGAACGAACACACGACAAGAGCGCTATTCACCCCCCCTCCTCTAGCGCTCATCAATTCTACATTATTTAGATAAGTCGGGATTTGGAGGATCTCCCCTCCCTAGGAGATAGAGGAGGTGTTTCCCTGTGATAGGAAATTCTAGGAGAGCCTTTCTAAGGAGTTATTGATAATTCCGTCCACCTTCGAGAGATTCTTCCAAAGACACTGATATTTAGATGACTAAGACTTTCTTTTCTCGTCTCTTGGATTTGAGTTGTAAAATGCTTTCCTTCATGTCTTTCGGTTGTAACTCCATCTCCAGAGAGTAGTTATCTAGATTCTAGGATGAGGGAATAACATGATTGATTTGTTGACATTCATCTTTATATTTATTTTTCTTTTTTACTATATGATATATTTATCCATGATCTGACTTTATTATGCATACACGAATTTGACACTAACTGTGCATCTATATATCCCATGGGATGCGGAAAAGGATTGAAAGGTGAACTCAAATCTTTGACCCATAAAGAATCGAGACATGAGAGGTTATTCACGAAAGTAGTCTAAAACCTCATGAGAACACCATTGTCTTTAACAGAGCTTAATGGGTTGACCCCAATTCAGTTTCATGAAGTATGAGATGACACGTACAGGACTGTGGGACATTTTGACAGAAGCCTCCCTAAAAAAGTGGTCGCTTTAATAAGATCATCCTGAAAGTATTCGTCGCTTTTAGGTAGGCACACCGATATAATTTTAAAAATCTATATCAGTATCTTGGGATAGACTACCTGCATGCACATAAATATTGAGGTAAGAAAGTAAATAATATTTAGGGTGTCAACAATCATCATGGTGAAATTGAAGTCTTATAGTCGCTTCCCAACATTGACTTTTTCCTACAACTCCTCGCATTTTCTCGATTCACTTTCTTTCTTTTTTTAACTCTCATGATTTTTGATTGTCTAGATAACCTGCTTCATGGCTCTGATCAGTACTCGAATTTACAATCCCTATGAAATTAATTTTTTATTACTTGATGGTCGTCGTGCACTTGTGATTTTCTCCTATCAATGACTCGAATGGTAAAGAGTTTAGGTGACCATGGAAAGTTATGCACCTACATCCTTATCATGTTTAAGAACCTCGAGTATCTATTATTTTCTATTTTTATCGTGAGTACATATTTATCTTGTACCTTCCTGTCTTTCTCCCTTGAAGGTCAGGAGATCTTTTCATGCCAAATCACACTCAACTCCTATACCAAGACCAAAGATGTGCATGCTCCCGTGCAGTTGAAGATCTCGGGTCTCTATATCGAGTCCAAAGACATGTGCGCTCCCATGCAATCGAAGGTCTCAGATCCCTACACTAAGTTCAAAGATACACATACTCCCATGCAATCGAAGATCTTAGATCCCTACACCGAGTCCAAAGATATACATGCTCCCACACAATTACAGATCTTGGGTCCCTACACCGGGTCCAAGACATGCGTGCTCCCATGCAATTGATGATTTCGAGTCCCTATATCGAGTTCAAAGACAAGCGTGCTCCCATATAATCGAAGACCCATCTACACCGAGTTCAAAGATATGTGCACTCCCATGATGGAAGGCATCGAGTCCCTACACCGAGTCCAAAGACATACATGCTCCCAAGCAATCGAAAACCTCAGATCCCTATACCGATTCCAAAGACACACATGCTCCTATGTATTCGAAGACCTCAAGTCCCCACACCTAGTCCATAGACACGCGTGCTCTCACGTAATTAAAGATCTCAGATCCCTACACCGAGTCCAAAGATACACGTGCTCCCATGAATCGAAGACCTCAGGTCTCTACACTGAGTCTAAAGATACGCGTGTTCCCACGCAATCAAAGACCTTGGGTCCCTATACCGAGTCCAAAGACACGTCAAGTCCAAAGACACACGTGCTCCTACGCAATCGAAGATCTCAAGTCTCTATATTGAGTCTAAAGATATGCGTGCTCACACACATTTGAAAGACAATAGTATTCCCACGAGTTCAAAGACACACGCGCTCCCACGCATTCAAAAGAAAATCATGTTTCCACAAGTCCAAAGATACGTGTATTCCCACACAATCAAAGACTTCGGGTACTCTAAGTCAATGACTAACGTGTTCCTATACAATCAAAGACCTCGAGTTTATACACTAAGTCAACAACCAACATGTTCCCATGCCATCGAAGAGCTCAGGTCCATACACTGAATCAAAGATAAGCGTGTTCACATGCATTCAAAGACACTCAGGTCCCTGTGCTCGAATCCATATATCGGGTCCTTATGTGATCCCACGACTCTCCCAACTCTAGCATGCCTTACTAGATAGGCTAATAGTGCAAACGATAAGTTCTCCATTCTACTTCCAAGTTTATATGCTATCTTGTTGCGGATCATAGAAGACACTCGAGCTCAAGCGTCAAGTCCTATACATCCAACTCAACATACTGAGCCCATGCCTGATTCCATGATCCTCTCAACTTGACAAATATTAATTACGCAACGAATATATAATAAAGCTAATCTACGTCCTTGAGATTCTTCAGGGGAAATTGTTATAGACCCTCTTCAAGTTTAGGAAGTCTAGAGGGAGATCAGCAGAAAGTTATATAGCTTCTCGGGCCTGATGGATGACTCCATTAAATTCATATATAATCATTTTGTATATACAGCCACCGAACACATCATATATCTTTTTCTTCTTGGCAGCCCAATGCTCCTCTTCCCCCACCTTATAGTCAATATGTTCGACTTCCATGTTTTCCCACTAGCCCTTCTATGTTTCCAAATTAGCCCTTAGGGTATCTATTTTAGTTTGTTGAGTCTAGGACTCGACCCTCTGATCTACCACCACGCCCGTTAGTGTCTCTACCTCCCCCTCCTTATCCTTCATCTTGACCTTTGCTCATGCCAACAAGTCTGCAACTTTCTTCCTCCTCTTCTTCTCAAAAGATGCTAGGGATTTTAATTCCTTCACACAAGCCTTATGCTCACCTTTGAGGGGTGCCGCCTCAACCTTTGTAACATCCAATTCCTACTGCTTCAGACATAGTTAGTCTGCTTAGTCTTCAAGTTCAGCTTTGAAACATTCCACCTCTGCCTTCATCTCCTTTAATTCATGACTAGAAGGGATTTGTAGAGCCTCTAACTCAACTACCCGAGCTAGTAGTCCAATGCTCCTCTTCCCCCACGTTATAGTCAATAAGTTTGGCCTCCATGTTTTCCCACTAGCCCTTCTGAGTTTCCAAATTATCCCTTAGGGTATCTATTTCAGTTTGTTGAGTCTGGGACTCAGTCCTCTGATCTTCAACCATAACCGTCAGTGCCTCTACCTCCACCTCCTTATCCTTCAGCTTGACCTCTACTCATGCCAACATACGCGACTTTCTTCCTCCTCTTCTTCTTTGAAGATGCTAGGGATTTCAGTTCCTTCACACACACCTTATGCTTGTCTTTGAGGGGTGCTGCCTCGACCTTAGTAACATTCAATTTCTACTACTTCAGACATAGTTGGTCTGCTTAGTCTTTAAGCTCATCTTTGAGATGTTCCACCTCTGCCTTCATCTCCTCCGATTCATGACTAGGAGGGATTTGTCGAGCCTCTAACTCAACCACCAAAGCTCTTAATTGTCGTTGCTATCAAATAAAATTCAAAACTTGGGTAGCCAACTTCAACATCTCGACCCATACTTGCAATGGGAATCAAGTCATTTATGGTTATTTAAAGAATTACATCAACCTAACAATTGATTCTACAAGCTCTTATCGTAGTCAGGTCTAGCATCATCGACTTCACAAAACTCCTAAAAGACTTGTGCCTTGCCTCCTCATGAGTCTAATGCTACATCACCATTATGTCACTAGACAAGGTTATCACCTCCTCAAACAATGGCTTCGTGGGGATCTATTCTTGAGCCACCCCCACATTCGAGGGATTGCCTCATTTGCTCTCTGATGTGGGATTGATGACTCATGGAGTTCAGCAGAGACCGAAAGATCACCTGGTGTCGGGATCAATGAGACCAGTTCGTGAGATGTCAACGACAAACTTGAGTCGATGACGTGAAGTATTGATGGAGTTCTCACCTGTGAAGACCTCGACTCGATCATGCGAGAAGTCAGATTGGTCTGAGAGGATCTTGCCCGATTGGAGGAGGGATCGTTGTGGAAACCGCGGGTAGACTCACCTTGATAGGTGGTTCCTGAGGTTAGATCTTTTCCTACTTATTCCAATGGCTCGACTTCTTAGAAGAGTTGGGCACAACCACCGATAGAGGCTAGGTCAGTAACACCTCTACGACCGTAGCTATATCGCTTGACTGCCCGGTAGGTTGAGTCACGCATGTTGAAGATCAAGAGATGGCTAGAGAGGGGGGAGTGAATAGCCTCTCTTTTGCTATCGAGTTTCTCCTACAAAAACTTAGTACGCAGCGGAAAATAGAAGAAAATAGCTATTAAAACAAAGATAATGCAAACACGAGGATATACGAGGTTCAGGGATAACTTGCCCATACTCCTTAACGTATCCGTAAGGTGGACGATCCCTTGATCTTCGGTAGATCACACCCCGGATGAATCCGGCTAGATGATGTCTCCTTCTCTGTGGAGTGACCTCTCCACAGCCAATCTCAAGGATATATGTTAGGTACAGAGATTATAGAAGAAGATTGAGGCCAACAAAATAGTGAACTTACAGCACAACCTCAACACACAGAAAAACCTCAAGCAGAAGCTCCCGAAAGCAAGAGCACCATCTCCTTGCACCACCTCAGGCAGAGAGCTTCAAAGAAGAGCAATGAACCAAGCAGAGAACACAGCACAGCACAACAAGCACAAACACAGCCTTGCTTCTCGTTTCTTGTTGTTAGTTCATCCTCTCTACTCCTTCATCTCCTTCTTTTAGTCTGCACGTTCAACGGTCGCCTGAGTCCACTGCACATAAGTTAGTTGCTGAGTCATCTGAGCTCTTCCAACACCACACCACTGAAGTCTCTCCTCCCTCCAGTTGCTGGACCACGCTCCTCTCAGCACACTGATCATCCTCCTGTGCAGCTCAGTCCCGCTCCCGTTGTCTTTTACCTGAAAACCAAAGGGCGACAAACTGCACCAACGAAATGCCAAGCCCAGACCTTCCCTAGTCTTTACTTGAATTCAAATCCCATATGTAAACTCAGAAAGTGATTAGAAAAGCATATATGAGAGTATCAGAATCAGAAATGAGCAGAAATCAGAGATGAGCAGAAGCTCTGAACATGATCAGAAAAAGACTTAATCGATCAGGCCATCGATTAAACGTCGCAATTCGTTTCTCTGTAAACCGTGTAATCGATCAAGCCCAAGCAGTAATCGATTACCACATATCTTAATCGATCCGTTGATCGATTAAGATATGGTAATCGATCAGGTGATCGATTATCGATCGCTAATTCTGTTTCTCATTAAGCGTGTAGTCGATCAACAGATCGATTACCATTGACCATAATCGATTGCCCAATCGATTATGGTGTGTTCTGTGGATTTTCTAAATTCTTACAGAATGCTCTGTAATCGATCATCAGATCGACTAACCAACTAGCCCTTGGTTAATCGATTCACCCATCGATTACACCAAAGTGAATTTGAATCCCATGCAATCTGATCACTTGGTTAACTTGGGTCTCACCCGAGCCAACCACATTGGATCATGTATTCAGAGAACAGGCTCTCAAGCCTCCTCTGATAATGATCCGGTCAGAAGATAGGCTTCCAAGCATTCTTCGACCAAAGTCCGGTATAGAGAACGAGCTACCGAGCCCTCTCTGACCTAATTCGGAGAACGAGCTCCCAAGCCCTCTCCAACTTCATCCGGTCCAGAGAACGAGCTACCGAGCCCTCTCTGACCTAGTTCGGAGAACGAGCTCCCGAGCCCTCTCCAACTTCATCTGGTCCAGAGAACGAGCTACCGAGCCCTCTCTGACCTAGTCCGGAGAACGAGCTCCCGAGCCCTCTCCGACTTCATCCGGTCCAGAGAACGAGCTACCAAGCTCTCTCTGACCTAGTCTAGAGAACGAGCTACCAAGCCCTCTCCGACTCCATCTGGTCCAGAGAATGAGCTACTGAGCCCTCTCTGACCTAGTCCGGAGAACGAGCTACTGAGCCCTCTCCGACTCCATCTAGTCTAGAGAATGAGCTACCGAGCCCTCTCTGACCTAGTCCGGAGAAGGAGCTACCAAGCCCTCTCCGACTCCATCTGGTCCAGAGAACGAGCTACCGAGCCCTCTCTAATCTAGTCCGGAGAACGAGCTATCGAGCCCTCTCCGATCTCATCCGTCATTAGTCAATCTGAATATATTTAACTTAATTCTTATCCAACTAAAGTGAACTTAAATCTGTATCAACATCAAAATAACAATCGGAACAAACTGCATCAACAAAGAGCAGGGGACAAGCTGTGCTGTAACCCTATTGGTGCCACTTAAAAACTTGCACACACACAAAAAGAATGATGTTTAAAGACTTGTCCTTGGATTAGTAGTGTGAGAAGAATAAAGTACTCGAAGGGAAAAGTTGCTCGAGTGGTGTTGCACCAACTTCGAGCAATTTTGAAAAATCAAAAAGATTTATCAAAAGAGGTAAATTGCACCAATTCTAGCTTAGAATGAAAAAAATAAAAAATGAATGAAAACCACAAGCTCGATTGGTGGTTGCCACAAATTTTGAGCACCCTGCTCTAATATCAATTGTTGGATCAAGAAAGTGTTAGGGGGTGAATAATGCTATTCATATGCGTTTAGAAATCATTCAAAAATAAATTAGTGCAGTGGAAAGATAATAAAATAGAATAAAGATAAGAAAAATAAAGATACTTTTATTTTTACTTGGTTCACAGCCTCTGGTTGCTACTCCAAGGCCCACGGTCGTTAACCATTTCCGATGAGCAATCCACTAGCAATCTTTTTTCCAAAGGAGAAGAAAACTCATTTCTTTTACAATGATGAGAATCAATAATCATCTTACCGACCCTTAGAATAGTTAAGTATGAAGAGAAACAAATAATAGAAATTGACACAATTAAATTGTGTTACCAAAAGCTAGGCTCATTTGAACTTGTAGCGGTGTCGCGACATAGTTGAGTTGTTGAAGCTTGAGCATAGTAGAATCTTGAAGTCACAGTTTTGGCGCAAATTGGAAGCAGAGAAGTGTTGTAATTCTTGTTCTTGGTTACTGCTCGAGAGCTTCTTTTATTAAGCATTCCAAGTGGCTAGACCAGCCTTGGGTGCCCACAACATGATTTATCCGATCTGACTGGTCGGTGAGTTATCCACCTCTGGGCATCTAGACTCCTTCTGGGCACCTAGAACGCTGATGTAGTTGTATCTAGCCAAAACTCTATCTGTATTAAATTTATTCCTTCCCGGACACCTAAATCTCCTACAGGCGCTTGGAATCTAACGTGTACAACGGGTTTGCCAATTCAGCTAGATGCAAGGCTGGATTTTGAGCCATCAAGGTGCTTGGATCTTGCTATTTTCGATTAGCTCTCATTTGTTGCTTCCTGCATCACAATGTTAGCATAGATATACAAATAGTATGAATGTCACCTTTCCAACTGTCCGATCTCAACTTTTGATCTCCCATGAAACCTCAAGTTGGTCCAACGCCTACCATTCTCTTTCCGAGAGTGCGTCCTCACTACTCCACTCAGGAGAGTTTATTTGGTGTCAAACCTTGGTCCACCTGACCTGTTTGAACTTTTGCTCAGCTTAATATTGACCCCTAGAGATTCCACTAGACCTTTGACCCTTGAACCCATTTAGACTTCCGTCTAATGTCCTCGACCCCTAGAGCTTCCTTCTTGGTGTCCTCAACCCCAAGGCTTTTCTACCCAATGTCCTCAATCTGTTAAGATTTTTGCTTAGTCCCTCTAATCAAAACTTCCTTGCCTAGCCTCAACTGAGACTTCCTTGTTATGCTACTTGCACTTTTAGATTAGCTCATCAGTATACAAACAAGACTTAACCTTAAACCTTTGCTAACATTAAAATATAGGTTCAATTCTAGTGCTCCCTGCACCAATAAAATCTACAAATTAGAACATTCATAGTGGTAACTCAACCTTGTTGATTGGATATCTCAAGACCTTGATTCAATGAGACAACGAAATTATAAAAGTTTGTATGAGTGCTTATCTTAGTTCCCCTCTCATTCCTAAGATGAAATAGTGTTGCCTATCACATATAGTGAGGTTAAGTTATAAACTTTTAATGACACCTATACTTAGATGGACAAATCAGATTCATCCAAATGAGAAGACATAAGTGTCCCTTTGGATGACTCAATTTTAGCCATTGAATTCAAAATAGAAGACTCGGATGCATCCAAATGAAGGGACAAAGTGCTCTTTCAAATAAGACTCGATCTGAGCTGTTAGTTTCAAAATGGATGAATCAGATGAATCCAAGTGAAAAGGCATTGTGTTCCTTGGGAAGGGATGCAATTTGGATTGTCCAATTCAAGTCGTACGGATGATATCAGATTGAATCAAGAGATTCTTCTAACCCT
>JBBMKF010472733.1:0-10401 GCA_037834155.1 Curcuma caesia | reverse complement strand
TGGTTCATTCTGTTGGGTACCTTAGTTTTTCTATTTGTTTGCAAATAAGCCATTAATGTGAACTTTAGATTGCTGCCATAGATTGCGTAGTCCTGTTTGAATTTGTCCTTGCTGAATTGTGTATCATTATTTGTCACCAACTTCCTTGACAGTCCAAATCAAATTATGATATTCTTCACAGGAAACCATTCTAACTGCTTTCTGAGATGACCAAACAAGTTCAAACCCATTTTGTAAAGTAGTCAATGGCTACTATAAGGAACATCCTTTGCTCTTTCCTGAGTGGGAAGGGGCCTAGGAAGTTTACCCACTGGTAAAACAGGTTTTATCAGATGTAGTCGATGGGTGTGATCTCTACATCTAAATAGTTAAGGTACTTTGGTTTGGCAAGCACCACCACCGTTACCATAGATTTTCTCATATACCTCTCACAGGACTACCTATTCTTCTGGGGCTGCAAACACTTCAAGTATGCCATGGAGTAGGACCACTTGTATATGGTGCAGTTGATAGAGGATTACCTTGAGGCTTGTGTCCTAAGCAACTTAGAGTTAGCTTGTGTGGGGAGGTCTCCCTGCAAGAGACAGGTTGGAACCTCATTGACCCAACAATTGTTATCTATTATTGTGTTAATACTGTTCCCCTTGACTGGCTCTATGACAACTTCTTGGGCCGTTTCCAAAGAGATGAGAATCTCTATCTTGGACAGAACATCTGCCTATTGTCACTATGTCTTTGCGTTGTACTCCCCTAGTATCTGCCTCACTAGTTGCATGGAGTTGCTGAACACCTAGACTTGCTTAGCAGATACCTCGGTTGTCAAGTTCAAAACTATTATGAGTGCCTTATACTTAGCCTTGTTGTCGATAACTAAGAATAAGAATCTTAGAGCCTTCTCAGGGTCGATCCCTTTTGGGCTGACAAGCACTAACCTGACCTCTTCACATTCCCTTGTGGAAGAACTGTCAACTAACAAAGTCTATTGTTGTGTTTGTTCTTGTCCATCCATGTGTCCAATTATCTCATATGAAATCGATCAACACTTACCTTTTCATTGCGATTCTCCTTTGATAGATTAGGCTAAGATTGCTTAGTTTAATCGTCCAACATAGCATACTTTCGGTTATGTCAGTTGTTGTAAGATCAGCCTTAATGGTAGTTCGCCACCATGCGGATAGGGTCCCTTGAAGTAGACTCTTAGTTTTCTGATGGCCATGACAAGCGTGAATATTAGCTTTTGTATTGGTGTGAATCGGAGTTCTGGCCCTTTAGTACATGACTGATGAAATAGATTGTCTTCTCATGTGTTGGTCTTCTTCCTTTATAAATGCAACATTGAGGATTGACTTAGACACGAAGATGTAGAGGGTCAAAGGCTCTCTTGGTGTTATTAGAGCCAACTGGGGTAACTTCCCTAAGAACTCCTTAAGCTACAAGAACGCCTTTTGTTGTTGAACCCTGAGTCAACCTCTACTAACTTGAGAGACCGAAAGAATGGGACATACCTATTTTCAGACTTTGAGAGAAAAAGGTGTCGGGCCGTTATTCGGCCATTCAACCTCAGAATCTCTTCCTTCTTTTGTGGGGGCTTCATTTTAGGATGCTCTGAACCTTCTCTATGATACACCTAAAACCTGAGCAACTTGCCAAGGCTACTTTGAATGTGCACTTTAGCAGGTTTAACCAAGTGACTTTTCCTGAAGATCTCAACTCCTCAAAATGCCTGGTGTGGTCATATCTAGTCTTACTCTTTACTACATTGTTATCAATGCCTGCCTCTGTTTCTCCTGATCAAGTTGCTAAAGAGATTGGTGACAATCCTATAGTAGGTTGCTCTTGCATTTTTTAAACTTAATGATATCTTTGTGGAAGTAGGTATCTTGGTCGATTTAGAAGGAGGTGTACAAATTTGGTTGTACTTAGAGAAGGCATCAAGGAAGCTCAATAACATGTGGTTGGCTGTGCAGTCCACCATTTGATTAATCTTGGTAGTTTAAAGTAGTCTTCTAGGCTAACCCTGTTTAGGTTAGTGAAATTCATGCATATTCACTATTTCTCGCTTGGATTCTTCATCATGATGATGTTGGAAACTAGGTTGGAAAGTTGATCTCTTAGATGAATTATGCCTATCGTAGTCTAGCCTACCTCTCATAGATCACAACTCTGAGATCCTTGCAAACTTCCTTGCCCTTTGTTGGATTGGGGCTAGGTTTAGGTTGATGTGCAGCTGATGTTTGTCTATGGCACAGGATTTCTAGGGTGTCACTCTCAAACTGTGCGGAGAGCTTCTTCCCACAGCTCCAAGATCACTTGCTCTTCAGGCATTACCAACATAGTGTCGAGTGTCAACCGACGACCTTAGTCTTTAGCTGATTCTTTCTCTGCCCTCTTTTCCTCTTGACCAACTTTGGTTGGGTCATTGTTCTTGATCACGTATACCAACTCTATTGATACTAAGAGTGTCTTGGTAGCACCTGTGATCCCACTACATCAACTCATACGACCATACCACCCTAATTCCAAAGGAGGTTGGGAACATTATCACAATTTGATAAATTGGCCTTTAGCTTGCTTAAGGTGAGCTTGCCAAAAATAATATTACAGGCTGATGAGAGATTAACTACTAGAAAATATACTTAGATAGTTCAGAGGTATCACTCTTCCCCAATGATCAGACTATCATTCCTAGGGTCTACATCATGTTGCTTGTGAAATCAATTAGAACCAAACATTCCACTTCTAAGTCCCACTTTAGAGTAGCCCATTCTTAGGAGTGTCATAGAACAACATGTTGGTTGAGATCTTGGTGTTGTCCAACACTCTCAATACCAAGTAGTTCGCTAATTGGAGTTTGATCACAATGGTATCCTAATGCTCAACGACCTGCTCTGTGGCACCCTCTTCAAAGAAGCTAAGGCTTATGCTTTTTAGAGTGCTACTTTTTTAGTGAAACAGTTGGTCTGCCTCTTCGCATACACCCTAGATACTAGTGCCTCCACCTATTGGGTTGTTGACAATTTAGTCATTTCTCTTCTAGATGGGTGATGGGGTGTGTTTTGTTAAATTACTTTTTTATATATTTTCATTGTCACTCATACCCTTCAAAATTAAAATTTATAATTAACCAAAATCCCTAATTGTCATTCAAATAGTATAATAGAGGCCCGGGTTGTTTCTCTCGTGGAATCAATGATAGGAAGTCATCCCAGACAACATGATGCGGGGTTTTTGTTGTTGATCTCATTCACTCCTAAATATCTACAAGATTCATTTATTAACAATTAAATCCTACCATTAACAAAAGAATATTTATACATAATTCACAATTTAAGACCTAATATACATCCTAATCACAAATTGATTCAAACAACAATCCATTTTACAATATCAACTCTAATTCACATAATTACATTAAAGTACAATTTTCACAAATTACAACTTAACTAATCATTTACAACTAAATCTAAATTAACAGGAACTGTTCAGAAATCACCAACATTTAAACAAGAACATTATTAACTCACATTGTTCAATTACAAACACGTTAAACAACCAAACATACTTGGTTACATTCAAATTCAACCCAATGGCATATTCAACATGTTCATACAACCATCCATTGCAAACATCAAACAACAAGTTCAACATCACACTATGTTTCATTACACCAATTGCACTCATACAACTTAAATTCTATAATTTAATTCCAGGCTTATACATTCAACACAATATACCATGGTTCAATTCATTCTCAAGATTTCGACAACAAAATACTTCATTGATAAACATTCAACAAACAACATATAATCCAACTAATCCATCTTAACTCATACTTGCATTCCTATTCAACCATCTATAACATAAAACAAAGTTGATTAGTAATTCAAGTTCAACAATCATTCAACATCTATATGAATTACACGACAAGAACAGAACAAATCAAACAATGGGGGGGGGGGGTTTGATTCAACGATCCATAACATGAAACAAAAGAAACAGAGTTAAAAGCTAGGGTTAAGAGATTTAGGGTTTTTTGCACTCGGCTCAGAACAGAACAAACAGAACCTTGGTTGATTTACGCCAACAAGAACGAGGACTTCGTTGGAGTTGGACAAATCCGACGAGGGTTGATTGGAGAAGCTGAGATCCGGAGCTCCTTCCTCAACCCGAATTCCTACTGTTTACGAATAGAAAGTCAAAACAAAGAAATTGAAATCCTTATCTTGCTTCATCAGTGAATGAGGGATGATTGGAGTTTAGAATAGAATCTTCCCCCACGTTCGAAACCATGTCGGTGAAGGCGATTGCTGCTCGGAGTTCCGATGGATGTGAAGGGATAGAGAGCTTGCCGGAGAACCACTCACAGCTGGCGTCCCTACCGTGCGGAAGGGTCGTCGGCCGCCAATTACCGGAGTTGGCCACTCTTAGCGACTGTCCTGCGACCGATGGGGATAAAGAAACTCTCACGTTCGAAACCACGTCGGCAAGAGCTCCTGCGGTTGCGTCGACGCTCGTCGACCACAGCTATTGCAAGCCGCTGCTCGGTGCCGCTCGGGAAGAAGAAGAACGGAGAAAAGAAAGACGGGGAAGATGGCCGACGGAGGGAGATGGATGGGAGCTTAGCGATCGTGATTTGGGAAGAAGAAAAAAGAAGCTACAGTCACCGCGATCGGGAGAAGAAAACCTATTTTGGCCGAGTCCCCCTTTGCACGATGAACCGAATGAAGCCTTTAAGCCTGTGCTGAACCGGCCAGTTTGAATCAGAATTTGAATCGGGTTGAGCCAGATTGAGCTAGAACCGAACCAGATTCGGACTCGAACTGAACCAGACCCGAACTAAACTTGATTTTCTCCAAAATTGGGTCTGTTCGTGAATTTTTTGAATTGATTTTCTTGATCCGACTTTAATTTTTTGCAATTGGGCTTGATTGAAATTAATCCAAGTTAAAGAAATAGAGTAGAAACTCAATTTATGATACAGAAAATGATCAAAACATACAATATAACCCTAAATTATCCCGTCAAAAAGCCACTTATCAATGGGCTCCCTACGACAATGTGGTTGTTATGGAGAGGGGATAACTTCTATCTCTTTTGTGTAGGATTATTTTGATTGGCTAGGGCTCCAATACAGCCACATTGTAAGTATCTCTAAGAGTTGTGCAATGAGAGGCATGCCCCTTGATCCCGAGGGAGAGTGTGCCCCAAGTACATTATTGGGGACTCAAATTAAGGCACAACCTTTGTGTATTCTCGGGGCACTAAGACTTGGCATTAATTGTGGTGCATTGACCTATGGGAAAACAAGATTTTGTAACCATATATAGCTAAAACTATTCCATAAATTGTGGGATATAATAGCATTACTAGTTTTCATAAAAGTTTTAATTTTTTTAGAGAAGTTTGCCTAGGAAAGTGTGTTAGAGTTTTTAGGGTTTTATTAGAAAAGTTTGATATTTTATGGAAAAGTTTGGTATTTTATGAAGAATACGTTGTGTTATTAAGCTATAACAACGGGTTAGGATCCCATGTATCAAACAAGGTTGGAGTTCGAAAAATTTTCAGCATGGTATTAAAGTCGAAATTAATAATTCGGTCTTAGTATTAATTATTCTTTAGTTCACCATCATCCTCAAGCTTCACCACCACCCTTATCCACAAACCGTTCGTACTTCAATACCTAATTTTTTTTTGTTCTCTCCTTTTTTTATAATCTAGGTGTTTGGACTTTTGCTCAATAAATCCTAGAGATAGATGACCTTCTACCTGGTTTACCTACTGGGTAAATCTGATGCACAACTTATACACTCTCAATAGTTGACCTCCAATATTTTCAAACCTTCTTTCAGTATTCTTTCCTTACAAATAAAAAGACAATTCTTTCCTTTTTTTATTTTTTTAATTCTGTATCTTTTGTATTTTATATCTTATTCCTAATATATCCTCTCTTATCTTTGTGTCCTCTTAATCTTGTTTTTCTTTAACTAATGCTTCTACTCCTTCATTTTTGTCTACATCTTTTTTGCTTGTTCTACATCTTTATTTGTCTTCTAAACATTCATATTGTTCTCTTTTGTTTTAATTACCTCCTTGTTCTTTATCCTCTTATTATTCTTATTTTTATCCTTTGCAGTTTTCTTTTGTACCTTTTCATTATATTTATAGTTCTTTTAATTTTTCTTCTTTATGTTTCTTTATCTTCTTCATGTCAGACGTTTTTTAGCTTTTTATATTTTTGTTATTTTTTCTTCATGTTAATTTTTAGCTTAATTTTTATTTTTAATTTTTATATTCATTGTCTCCTTATCATCATACATTGGTTTCTCCATCACATCATTTGCACACCTACTAGCATCTTCACCTTTCAACATTTTGTTCCATTGTTGCCATATTTAACATTTTCCATTTATCGCTTACATAATCTGTATAGATATGCCTATTGAACTACAATAATAAATCAATAAAGTAATTATTTCTTTCGTTCTAATTTTGCTTCATTTTTTCTTCTCTTTTTCAATTCTAAATCTATTTGTCATGACCCCTTCAATTAATTTTTTTTCTTTCACTATTAATTCCTCCCATGGTCACCTTTTCTTCTACCACTCTATGCTCTACATATTAATTAAGGAATACTTTTTTCTATGTTATTTATCTTACCTACAATCACATCGATGCTATCTTTAAAAGAAATATCCTAAAATGTTTTTCTTTTTTCCCTATTTCTTGTTGTCTTAATCATGTTGTTCCTTTCCTCTTTCGTCTTTATTTTTTTTCTTAAAAGTTCCACACATCTTCCTCCTTTATTGTTCTTATGTATCTTTCTATTTCTTTCTTGCATCCTTCATGTCTTCATCCTTTACAGGAGTTATAATTTTCTTTAATTTTTTTATCATTTTTCTCCCTGAAAACCATGAACACTATCATTCATTTCCTATTCTCATCCATCATTTTTTTTCCTTTCACCTGCCTTTGTAGTTGGATTTTTCCCTTTTTGTTCGTCTTCATTGCAAATATTTTTTCTTTTACCAACTTTCATAGTTTGATTCCTTTTATTAGTCTCCATTGTCGATTTTTCTCTTTTGCCTAGTCTGCATTGTTGATTTTTCCCTTTTGCTTGACCTTTATTGCCATTTCTTCTTCTTTATTAGCCTTATTAGTAGGATTTTTTTCCTTTTGCCTTTTTTTCCCTTTTGTTTGACCTTCACTGGCATTTGTTTTTCTTTTATAGCCTTCATAGTAGGATTTTTTTTCCTTTTGCCTTTTTTCCCCTTTTGCTTAACCTTCATTGTTTATTTTTTTTCCTTTCATCGGCCTTCATAGTTGGATTCATTTTACTAACCTTCATAGTAGATATTTCGCTATTACATGACCTTCATTGCCAATTTTTTTTTTCTTTTACAAGCTTTTATTTTCATTGTTACTTGGCCTTCATTGTCAAATTTCCGTGTTAGCAATATTTGTATATTTGTTTTGCGAAGCTTCAAGTTGGATTTCTTTTACCAAATTTCTTTTGCCGACCTTTATAGTTGGATTTCTTTATCAACCTTAATAGCTAGCTTTATCCCTGGTGCTCGACATTCATTGCTTGTTGCTCAATCTCCATTGCAACTTTTCTTTATGTTTCATTAGTTTTGCTACAAGTTTTGACTAATAAAATGTCAACTATTTTAGTATCGTGTTCATGTTCCGATGTATGGTGTTGATGGCGAATTAGAGGTGGAAGGAAAAAGGAATTGAAAAAGAAAAAGATAAAACAATTATATACTTAAGTTTAAACTTCCTTTTCCATCTAAAATTCAATGATTTGAACATTATCTTATCTCCATATGGAGACAGACTAAAAAAATAACACTATCTCAGTTTATCTTAACTTGTGTTTTAACATGTTGAGGAGTGTAAGTGTTAGCATGTAAAGATGCTTGTCGACATAATTAATACGACGACACAAGAGATAGGACATATTGTTTGTATCAAGTATTATTGAGTTTCAGTAATTTATCGGAATGATGTGTTTCGTCCGTTTCGCTTAGTACAAAATGAGATATCAAACCATGACTACGACAGAGTCAGAAGAGGTCGAATGATCAAGATCTCTTACCGGTAACCTTAGCAAGCCTTTAGGTACTTATTCATTGGTATACTTAGTTATTCATATTATAAATTGTATGCTTTCTCAAATCTTGAGGTTCAAGAGTCTAATGGAAACACTCTCCACCTTCTATCCAATAGTACACATCATGAATAATCTTGTCCTTAGGATATTTAGGTTATTCCTTAACTCAAAAAGAATACAAGTGTTATCATCTTCCATGAAAAGCAGTTCTATGTGTTGGCCAACAATACTTTTAATAAACAAGCATCTTTACCTCACCACACCTTATTTTCAGGGGGATAATTCCACACTGGAAGATAAGGATGGAGATTTTTGCTAATTGCATATTGGAAGATAAGGATGGAGATTTTTTACTCACCTGTACTTACTTCTAATGTCTACGTTAGTATTTAAATCTATGTCAAATCCTATATTCAACTTGTGTTTGAATCTATACATGAAAATCACAACTCTATCATTGAAAATGTGAGACTTGACAAGACATACTTAAGAAGATGGTTATCTCTGAACTAATGCAAGTCCAAGAATTCAGCCCAAGTTCTCAGAATGAATTTAATGTTAAGAATACATTTCTACATGGAGAACTAGAGGAAGAAATTTACATAGAGGTTCCACCAGGATATAGAAATAATTTAGAAGCTCATACTGAAGCCTTATATAGACTTAAGCTATCACCACAAGTAAAATCACTACAAGTATGATTTGCGAGAGTTTTGATTATTCGGTATAGACAAAACTATGGGGATCACACATTGTTTATCAAACACTCTTCTTCAAGGGGAGTCACAAGGCCCTTAGTATGTATTGATAATATAACAGTAACAAGAAAAATAATGTGGCTCAGGCCAAGCAAGACATTTTTATCTCGTAATAGAACATATGTTGCACATCTCCTTAAAGAAGCAGACAAAATAACATGCAATCTAACAAGTACTCTAATAGACCTAAATCTCATATTTGGAATGGTAGAGAAAGATGCTACAATATATCAATGGGCAGTAGGAAAACTTATTTATTTGATTCATACATGACTAGACATAGCATACGCAGTAAATGTGGTTAGTCAATTTATGATTAGCCAAAATAAACTTATCTACAAGCAAGTCATTGAGTATTACAATATCTTAAAGGAACATTAGGAAAGGGTATTCTATTTAAAAGAAATGAAGGTGCTAGTGGCATATACAAATGCTATAATGGTGTTGGGTCCATGGTTGATGGGAGGCCATCCATAGGATATTGCGCTCTTCTTGGTGGTAGCCTTATGACATGGTTTCACAAGAAATAACATGTGGTAGCACGGTCTGGTACAAAAGCATAATTCCAAGTAATAACCCAAGATATATGTGAACTAATTTAGTTAAGGACTGTCTTAGAAGACTTGAAGATTAAGTAGAATTAGAGCTGTCAAACGAGCCAACCCACTAAAATCCATCATATGGGGGGGGGAGGGGGCGGGCTGATCCACCAACTTGGCGGGTTGGAAAATCTTCAACCCAACCCAATCTAAGGTGGGTTGCGGGTTAGGCGAGCCAACCCACGGGCTTATCAAAAAAATAAAAAAATATTAAAAATTTTAAAAATTTTAAGTTTGAACTATAATTTAAATTGATCAAGTTAAAATTTTTAAGCTTGAATTGTAATTTAGACGGATCAAATACACTAATTCATTGAGTTTTCTATTTTGATATTAAAATTTAAAATAAATTAATAAACTTTCTCAACCCGCGGGCCAACTCAAGTCCACCGTGGGCCAACTCATATAGGTCGCGGGCCTAAGCGGGTCAATCCATCTGAACCCATCTTAAAATAAGTTGATAAAATTTTAATCCAACCAACTTAAATTGCTTGGCGGGGCGGGTCAACCCAACGGACCCAACCAAATTGACGGCTATAAGTAGAATAACTCAATGAGACTTTATTGTGATAATAAGCCTGTGATTAGCATAATTCAGAAGCGAGTACAACAAGATCGAATGAAGCATATTAAAATTAATAGATACTTCACAAGGACACTAGAAGATTGGTTAATTTGTACTTATTACGTATCTACCCATGGATTTGCATATATAGTTAGTAAAGGGTTAAATAGATCAATGTTTCAAGAATTGTATCCAAGATGAGAATGATAAACATCTATTCACCAGCTAAAAGAAAAAAAAGAGCAGCCCGGTGCACGAAGCTCCCGCCATGCGGGGTCCGGGGAAAGGGTCCATTGTACGCAGCCTTACCTTGCCTTTGGCAAGAGGCTGTTTCCAGGATTTGAACCCGTGACCTCTAGGTCACAT
>JBBMKF010472732.1:0-27118 GCA_037834155.1 Curcuma caesia | reverse complement strand
CTTTTGCTCGCCATTGCTTGCCCCACTGTGATAATCGCCGCCGGCAAGCCGGCGCACTGTTTGACCAAAGCTCTAGACAGATGAAGTATCGATGCGTTGGTGCTGTCGAAATCCAGCTTTGCGTTGAATCTGAAGAGAGCCCAAGCCTCCCCCTCCGATAAGCATTCCAGTTTGATCGTCTTCTCTGCGCCCATGCGCCTGCAAATCTCCTCCATGCGGGTGGCGAACACGATTTTGCTCTTGGACGGCGGCTGGGGAAGTGGAATTCCCACGATCTGGCAGTTCAAGGGCTCCCATACGTTATCCAGCAACAGTAAAAATCTCATCTTGCTCAGCACTCGGAAAAGGCGGTCGGCTCTGTTCCTCGGCGGCGCCTCGTCTTTCCATGTGAGTTTCAATCGATCGAAGAGGAACTTCTGGAGCTCCTCCACTTTGTACCCCGTCGATAACTCGAGGTAGATGACGACATCCAGATTGTCCAGTTCCTTCTCTGGGAAATCATTGTTGAATCTTCTCAAAAGTGCCGTCTTGCCGACGCCGCCCATGCCGTGGATCCCAATGATGCTGACGTCGTCATCTCTTGCATGGCCTAGCAGTGCCTCCAGCGCTGTATCCAGGCCGACGGTTTTAGGATTCGGCATTTTGAGAAAGCGATAGACGTCCAGGTCGTCAGCCACGTCGGCGAACTCTCCGGCCTTCTGCATTAGGTTGGTCGCCTCCGTGAGCGCCGCCTCAGCTCTGCTTCTGAGGTGGTAGCTGGAGCAGACATTGACCGGAAAGTTGCAGAGACACTTGAACATCCGGCGGTACTGGGCGTTTATGTTTTCAGCCCCCGAATCGAGGGCTTCGACGGATTCAAGCCAGCCGAGGACTTCTCGCTTTGGATTGAGCCCATCCCTTTTGGCTGCCTCGATTTGCCTCTTGATATCCTCGCGTTTGCTCTTGAGTTGGGCGAGCTCTGCGGCCAAGGAGGAGATGGCGCCCTCGTATGACACGATGTAGTTGCAAGAAAGGAAGCAGCAATCCTTGAGACAAGTGTAGAGTGAAGTGATGCCGGAAATGATATCGTTCATTTTTGCTGGAGACGTAGAGCAATAGACGATCGATGATAGTAACGATCGAGCTAGGAGATGTCGACGTTTCCAGCGGCAATCTTGCTGAAAAATAAGAAATAATATAAAGTGTTTGTGTGATGGAAGGAATCGGAGTTTCCTCTACGTGAAAGCAAAGGGGAAATTTTAATGTTTTTTTTTTCAAGAATCGGAGTTTTCTCTACGTGAAAGCAAAGGGGAAACTTTAATTTTTTTTTTCTTCCTTTTTTTTCTTTCCTTGTGTAAACTTTAAAAAATGTCTCTTTTTATTGGAATCCACATAATATGTTTTTTGTTCATTTATTATCAAAATATCCCTTAACTTGTTTTTTGAAATATTCTTATTTTCTTGTAATTATAATAGATACATGATTTTAGCAGCTATAATTATATAATAATTATAATTTTATAGCTATTATAATTATAAAGTTGTACTAGTTATGATCTTATAGGTACTATTATTATTAATATTCATCCAAGTTGAAATATCATTATAGTAGGTATAAATCATATCTATTATAATAACAAAGAATAAGAGTATTTTCAAAAATAAAAATAAGTTGAAGCGAGATAGGTGTTATTTTAATAATAAATAAATAAATATTCTAATAAAAAGACACACTTTTTTATTTTTTATTATCTTTTTTTTATAGATTTGCCTCTAGATTCTATTGGGGGCAAAAATAAAAAATCGCTAGCTCCCTATTATTATGATCATTAAAAAAAACATCCTATTATAAACAAACATCTTAAAAGGATATTCTATTTGCATAAGGCTTCTCTATCATTTTGGTCGAAAGTGTAATAAGCTTTAGTGTAATTTTCCATTTTTGCATTGTGTATCAACTAAGGACAACCATGCATAGTACTCATTCAACTAATGCTTAGATTTGAAAGTATCTTTTGTCTTCAATTCCCTTCTACATTCTTATTAATTTGACATAAATAATATATAATGAAAATATACATATACACATTGTACATATTTATTTTGATAAACGATGGATCGGATCGACTTAATTTCTTGCTTGACATCATTAATTATATATACACATATCGGTGGTGCGCTTGATAGGTCGGAGTTTGACACAACGTTTGAAATCCAAAACCAGACCATACTCAAACTCGGGCGAAGAATCCATCAACGGAGATGGTCTAAAAATGAAGTGTCGGTAAAGCTCAATCAACGCAAGCTTGAGCTCTTGAATAGAGAATTTTTGCCCAATGCAGCCACGCGGCCCGATGCCAAACGGAATGTGTGCGTATGGGTGTCTTTGTTTCTCTTCTTCGCCGGTAGGCTCAAACCGCTCCGGTCGGAACACATCTGGTGCTGGAAACTGCTTCGGGTCTTTAGCCACCACTCCGAGTGCAAGCCAAACCCAAGTTCCCTGAGAGTTTTTTTTTTCAAAAAAAATTTATTTAATTTTGGTATTTTAATTTTATCAGTATAATATAATTAATTATTTACAAAATATATAGAAACGAACTCAAGTGCTAATTAATATATATGTATATATATATAATTTCGAAGGTGACCTTTGGTAGAACATATCCTCCAATCTTCACTTGTTCGGATGTCTCTCTTGCAACTAGTGGTGACACGATGTACATCCTCATAGACTCCTTTATCACCTGAATTTAATTAATATAATTGATTCCAAATTTAAAAGCATTATTTCATTCCTATTTATCAAATTTGAATCAGTACAAATCTCATCAATTTTTACCATCAATATATCTTATGAAATTTCCATTTAATTGAGAAAGCTCGTCTCAACTTATTGTTATTTTTAATTAATCCAAACTCTTAATATCCATGAATGTAAATGTATGTTAAGTATTAATGGCTTTTTTTGGAAAAAAATAACCATGTATTGGAATTCTATTTTTTAAAAAGAAAAATAGTAAAATTTATAGAATTTGAAGTCATAACAAAATAGTATAGTATAACCAAAATTTTAAGACCATAATAAAATAAACAAAACTTAAAGGGGCAGAATGGGATTTTAACGTCGATTACCTGGTCGAGGTAAGGAAACTTGCTCTGCAGGTCCTCCGACGTCGGCACCGAACTCTGGGGGCCGAACCTGTCGATCTCCGCCACCAACTTCCGCTCCACCTCCAGATGACACGACACCAGGTACACCGTCATCGCCAGCGTGAACGCGGTCGTCTTGGTTCCCGCCACCAGGTGCTCGTAGGCGAGCGCGCGCACGTGGCCGTCGGTGAGCAGCTCGGCGGCCGGCGTGCCGGGCTGCCTCCTTGCGTTCAGGAGCGCTTCCAGGAAGTCCCTCGGCTCCCCCGGCCCCAACTCCCTCGACCGCCTCGCGATGATGGCTTCGAGACGCGCGCACAGCCGCTCGTGGGTCCGCTCGAGCTTGTGGTCGGCAGTGCCGGGGATCCTTTTCAGAATTTGGCGGCAAGGTGTCTGGAGCACGGGCGCGATGAGGCCGATCGTCGTGGAGAATGAGCTGGACAGGTCCATCTTGAGCGAGGAAACCGAGTAGGTGTGCTCCTTCAGAAAGGCGGAGGCCTCGTCGTCTGCGTCCTCTTCTCTGTCGCCGTCGCCGCGGCCGACTCCGCTGATGGTCACGTCGCTCAAGAGCTTGAAGTCGATGCCGAAGGCCGTCTTTCCCAAGACGTCTATGGCGAGGCGGAGGGCGAGGTCTGAGATAGGGACGTCCTCGTGAAGGCGGTCGAAGTGAGAGACGGCGGCGGAGAAGGCAGCGACGTAGTGGTTCATGGTGGGGATGAGGCCGGCGAGGTGGGTCGGCTGGTACAGAGCGGTGATGAGGTTTCTAGTTATAGACCACCTTGAATCCCTTTTGCAATTAAACACTCTTTTATTAATATAATAAATCTTTTAATTTTGGAATTAATTAAGATCGATCGTGACCTTGTGAGAAAAAGACCGTTTTGAAGCAAATCAGAGCCAGCAGCAGGGGACAGCCTGCTCCTGTTCCTGATGTCCTTGAAGTTCTTGATGCCCACCTCCCTGCACAGCTCTGCATCTGCTACAATCACCAGCGGCTGCCTTCCCATATGGAACCTGATCGATATATCGATCATCGATCGTCAAGTACTGTTCAGTTTGTACATGGAACAAGCTAGCACACTGATCGACGATATATATATTAATTACCTGAAGATGGGGCCGTATCTCTTGGCGAAGGCTCTCAGGACGTCAGGTCCGTGGCTGGCCAGGTAAGGCAGATGGCCAACTATGAACCTCGCCGGAGGGCCGGGGACATGCCTGACTTTCCAGTAGGGGACCGAGAAGTATGCGAGGAAGAGAAGAAGGAGAGAGAGCGACACCAGGAAGAAAGCAGCGGCGGATGAGCTTAGGAAGGACTCCACACTCGTCGTCTCCATATCTCAATACTGAAGAGAGAGAAAGAGAGAGAGAGAGATGTACGTACGTGGTGTGGCACACTAGAGAAGAGTGATCACCAGATTTATAGGGCAGAAGAGAATGTTTAAGGTAGTAAAAACTATCAATTTGGATAAAATGCTTTACTCAAAATACATGTAAATGGCAAACAAATGAAAAGGAACCCTAAATTATCTATATTACTAAAAAACATTTTTTTAAAAAATATCAAAATAATATTTTATTCATAATTTCATATGTAAATATTCCCCACTCTCACTTTTACCAATAATAAAGTTGCTGCACGAAGATACAATCTATTGCTAAAAGACGATACTCTAGCTCTTTCGGTACAGTCTCAAATGATTTGAAAGGGAAATAAATCATGGAGATTCCGATTGGGCTCAGTGGTCCATTGCAAAGGGGTGATATAGCTAATGGAGTATTTCATATTCATTGAGAATTGACCTCTATACAGCTTAATTATTATGACAGTTTTCATATAGAAATCATCTGAACCAACCCGTAGGATAAAGATATACTATTCTAGATTCTAGATACAGTACACTTTAACTTATATCATCTTGAAATAATTTTAATTAAAATGGTATAATCTTAGAACAGTGTTAGTTTTGATCGTATCCCCAAAGTTTAATGTGATCATAAGAGGCAAGGTACATTTTCAAGCAATCAAGATTTAATTCTTACATAAACAATAACAAAGTCAGAAATTAATATATATATCTATCCGGGTTGATCGAAAAAAAGTTAGAAATCCTCTCTACTTGGGGAAGCTAGAAATTCCTCTTCTACGTTCTTCTTGTTAACGTCGTCAGACCCCTAAGCTAAAACCCAAGCAGACTAACATGTAAGTCCACCACTATAGAACACACCTACGATGATTGAATTATTGATGATGTTGATCGCCGTGTCAGGAGGCGCTTATTTGATGGATAAAATATAAGATTGAATCATCTATTTTGAAATTAATCACTCACAATAATTAAATAGCTGATTATAAAAAAAATAATTTTGATTTTAAATTAATTAATTTTGATCAAAGTTATTTAAAATTAGGATATAAAAGAGTATTTTGAAAATTAAATTATCAGTGAATATATTTTAATAAATTTTAAAAGAGAAGTATTTTTAGGATTTTAGGTTATGCAGGATTAAAAAAATGATCTTTTGATTTTGATTTTGCCGATCTGAATTAAGAGAAAGAGAGACATTCATGATTCACTTGTCGACTTGTTGAAGTATTAGAAAAGTCTTCATCACTGTTTACTTTAAGTCAAATGGTTGGGTCATTTCTAGATTTTGTCTCTTGACCAAGGACCACAATTAACACGTATAGCTAGTTTATTCAATTATTGTTGTATAAATACTTATTTTTAATGGAGAATCGTGTAAGATTTGCCTAAATCAATATTTGCTTATTTAAAATTATATATAATTTTGGTTTTATGTGTCTATGACATGATACAATTTGTCTTACTTATTTTCATAGTGTGTCGATATATATAGCTAGCTAGCTAGCTAGACCATTTAGACTCACTATAAAATTAGCAACTGACTCGTTTAAAATTAATGTTTATGTAAAGCGTCAATCAAATCATGCATGTAGTAAATAATTGTAATCCAAGAAATGAATTAAGGCATTTAAAATTCTTTTCACCTCACTTTATTGTATAAATAAGTTAGAATTATAATTGTACTATGAAATGAAGACAACTTCATTTGAAGAAATTAATGATGCTACCGTTGAAATCCCTTCTCGCATGGTGTACGTCCCCACTCCCTCCTCATGATATCGACGGCCATTTGAGCAATTAATGCGAATAAAGATAAGCTAGGTACGTAAGACATATATATATATATCATTGTGAATTTATAAAAATTTTATTTTGCATCAATGAATACGTACTATATGCTATTATAGGTTATCATTGCTTGTAATCATATATCTATATTTGGTATCTTTATTTAAATATGCAAAAAGTTAGGCCAAAATCAAATCACTTCAAGTGGCTCATATATAATTAAGTTGTATAGAAAGCTTTAGTTGAAGTTCAAAGTACTTTAGCCCTACACATCCTAGAAAAGATATATTGCTAGTTACGTAGAGAAAACCTTGGTGTCCATGATTAAGCTTCTTTTTATCAATGTTTTAGTTAGTATAGATATCTAACTTTTAAAATTGACTAATTCTAAGAATAACTGATCGACTCCAACCTTCCATCAGAGAAAATTCATCATGCAGGGCACTGTAATTGGAATTCGAATCTTAGATACTTGAAAAACTACGTAAGCATCTTATTACTACATTGTAACTCGAGGGCTTCTTCTTTTTCATCATGAATCTAATTGTCATGTACTTACGTTGGATTGATGAGGTGAACACTAAAAAGGAGGAGTCAATAGTGATCATGACTACAAATAAAACTAATCCTTTTATCTGATCCCAATAAGGTAGAATTAGCAATAGAAAAATATAAATTAAAAATAAATTTAATTATAGCACACCATAGAGACATAGGCAATCTTCATGGTTCGACAACCCTCATACTCTCAATCCACAGCCTACAATCTTTTACGTGAATCATTCTTAGAATCCTCTATATCTTCATCGTTAAAGTGGCAAAACTGGCAAAACCCTATAAGATCATTGTAATAGGTACAAAAGGCTTACAATAAAGGTGAGATTTTGTCAATGAGGTTCAACAAAAATAACAATAGAGTAAATTTCTTTCTCAATTTTATTAGGATCCATGCGAGTTAGAAGAGGTGAAAAACTTTGATCATTTAATTCACCTTGATATTGAGTGCTTGTCGTTTGAATGCGCATTAGAAACTCTATACAAACTCAATGCCAACAACCACAAGACTGGATTTTACTTGGTTCACTGTCTCCCAAGGCGACTATATCCAAGGCCTAGTCTTAATGACTATCCCACTATCCTTCTCATTCTTGGATACCTTTTGAAGGGGAAGAAATTTCATACAACTCTTTCATAATTGATACAATAAGAAAATAAATACACAAAAATAAATACAAAGAAAGTGACAACTTTTCAAGAATCTCACTTTTGATCTCTGTTGATTGTTGTGGAATGTCTCTTGTTGGTCCGAAAATACACTAGTACTTCATTCTCAAACTTTTAGGAATCAACATCGAAAATCTCCTCAAAAGCATTCTTGTTATAACCTCAATATTGGTCTTATCTATCAATCGCTTAATCCACTATAGATTCAAATGTTCCTTTAACTTGACAACTTAACTACTCCATCCATCTCAACATGAGTCGATGAATCATTACTATCAATCGATTGTTGCTTAATCAGTCGAATCCTGTAGTTAAATTAATGTGCTTCGTTCGGTTCCTGATCGACATTAGTTGGTTTCATGAATTGAAACATCATGATTAGATATTTGAATTCTTCATTCATGTGTTTTTCAACTTTCATCACATCAAAAGTAAATCAGATAAGAAATTAAAAAAATAGAGGAATATTGTTTAGGTAAAAAATTTAAAGAATGTAGAACTAATTATATATTCTTTATATAATTGTCACTATCTTCGTAGGATTTTGAAAGTATCATAGGAAAGGTAAAAAAGTTAGACACGATCCATAGTGACTTTGAAATCATTGAAATCTTGAAAACAAATGATACGACAGCACTAGCGAATGATCGATCGATCAAGAATCTTGATTAATCTTAATGCATTCATTCATTCATTCTAAATGGAAAACTAGTTTCTAAAAATTATATTAGAAGGCCTAATATTCTAAGACGAACCATTAAATAGTAGAGCTCGACTCGACCGTGTACATATATGGCTAAGCCATGAAAACCTAACCCACCACGACTTGTCTACAACTAGCAATTGAGTGTAGTCAATACCAAATCTTTCGAGACTAGGACAATGTTACAAGAAAGAAGAACACAAAGAAGGATGGTAACATAAAAATGATATGGAAATACAACTGTCGGCCTCTAGCTAATTCCATGCCAACAAAGGAGGTTGGCACTGTCGATCGAATTGAAGGCAACCATTTTGAGAAGCACACTTGGAAAAAGTTGGTGTATGACTTTTGACAAATAAAACTTTCATGCCTGAACAAGACCTGCAAGGAAAGGAGCTAGCCATTTGCAAGCAAGCCATCCGAGCATTTTGGACCCCTGAATTAAAGTTCTATGGACCTACTGCTCACTGCACTTTGCTACATTAATGCTTTGCTTTGCTTTGCAAATTGGCTGGCAAAACAGTAGTGAACAATGGAGATTTTGTTGACACATCTCGATCGATCGACTGCTTCTATCTACTATTTTCTTTAATTTGTTAGTTCCTCCTCCACCATCCTTTGATACCTACCTCTCGTTCTCATATTCCTCGGTCCAGCTCATACTTTTTGAAGATATAATAGATTGCACTGAATGATTTATATATGAATTTAACCGATCGATCAAAATGTGTCCTGTAAATTTTGAAGCTAAGCGACTAGATAAGGATGTCACTCCGATTAGATACGAGCACCATCTTTCATTGGTGTGGGCTCCTTCATCCATATCTCGCGATAATTAAATTTTGACATGATATGCTATGATATTATCTGCACGTAGGAGCTGAGCTATAGTCCAGGATAGCCCTTATGTGCATCCGTCTATGCCCTCCTCGCTCGGAGAACTAAAGAAGAGAAGAATATTCAAGCTCGGAGAATATTATTCTAAGAGGTCCACCCACCCCTTTGGGCTTCCTTTCCTATCCTCTAAACCCATCGCTCAACTTTGGTATCCAAATCCAATAGCTATATATGTGGTTACGTTTCCTAGCTAGCCTCTCTAGCTAGTTTGTGAAGAAGCACGAGAGATGCTCAATCGAGCACTAGAGTACTTAAATAAATCAAAAGGTCATAATATTTTAATTAATTACTCTCTCAACTAATATGAGTTTTACACGATAGAGAGGAACTCACATTTATATTATCTATCAACTTTGAGAGATAGTCAATGGGGCTGCATGCACTTCCCAATTTATTTTGGTGGTCGGTGAAAAATTTTCATGAGATCGGACCAGTTACTTCCAGAGATAGTCAATGGGACTAACTGAGATTTATTATTTTTTTTTAAGAACTAAACTTGACTTCAAACTACAAAATTAGGAGGACCAAATTGCAAATTTAGCAAATGTTAATAATAATGGGCTGGGCTTTGAAACTAAATGGAGAAAGCAAATTTATTATATTTTCCGCTTGACTTCCCTCCCCTTCCGCCCAAACACACACAATACCTGAGGCGGTTGGCTGCCCAGCGGCCCCAGCCCTTTCTCTTGCTTCTGCTTCCTTATCTGTGCATCGGCGCCGCCATTGCCGCCTGCCGAACCAAGCTCCCGAGTTGGATTCCCCACTCTTCCGGATTCCCTCCGCTGCGAGCTGCGTCAGGGCCACGCAGCCTGCCAACCTCCGGAACCACGGTTTAGCACTCGCGGCTACGGAACGCTGTCGCAAGCCTACTGACGCCTTCTTCCCCATCGGGCTCGCCATCAGCATACCTGCCCCGACCACATCAAATAGCGGAGCCCCCAGCTCAGACCAGGTTATCCCGTGCATGTAAGCGTCGGCTTTCTCCGGCAAGCTGTGAGGATTCTCGCGGATTCAGGTGGCTGCCTCGAGGGCTTCTCAGCAGCAGGAGTAAAGAGGAGAGATCTCGGCGCTGGGTTTAAAATCTTTTCCTGTTATACTTTGTCTTTCTTTCTTTCTCTTATTCAATTCGAGCATCTTTTCTTCCTTCTCCATTTTAATGCTTTATATGTATCAGTGGTCAAATTTGCTACCTTTTTAGATTCTTACCACATACAGTTCTGGGTAACGTTTGTTGGATGATACAATTTTAGCTGTAAGGAGTTTTAGTGATTATAGTTAGGATTGAGACAACTCTACCACCTGATATCGATCATGTTGCAACTTCTCCATCAATCTATATGAGACGACTAATTTCTCAGGAAGAATATATTCATCCATTGCCGATCGGATTCAACTTGGATGATCCATATCGGTATCGGCCAATTTTGACAGCTATGATGATTGCCCCCTTTTGGTTTTCCCTTCAACAAAGCTAAGAATTATCCAATATGTCTGACTCAAATGTCCTAATGCTTATGAGTTTATTTGATGCATTCAGCACTTCTATCTTGATGGTTGTCTCTCTCAAGTTTCAATTGTTATCTTAGCCTTCATCATCTTATTTTTGTGACTTATTATTTGTTGTTTCCTTTTTTTATAGATTATGATGTGATATGCTAATTTTCAGATGTGTACCTCATTGATCAAGGAAAAATAAGTCCTGACTTACAATGGTCTTTGTTCGACAGAAGCTATTGACAATGCGGGAACTTGTGACAATTCAAGTTGGTACTTATGCGAATTTCATTGGATCTCATTTTTGGAACTTTCAGGTATCTTAGGAGATGCTTGATTTCATAATTTTAGTTGAATAGAGTGATTACTTTCTTGTTGGCTTTAGGAAGCCTTTGAAGCAATGCTGAAATAAGTACATTTTTAATAACCAATGAGTTACTTTGGGTGAATCTGATGTAAGAAAATTTGAATTCACTCTTTTTTTTTGTACTGCAACCATGATAGTCCTACTTTATATACTATAATAATAAGCAAATAAGTAGTGTTAAATATCATAGTTTTTTACCAACTGCTGCTTAAAGGTGGATGCTAGCATCAGAATCTTTCTCATGTACTTATTTCTCAGAATGTCAAGTAATGTGAGGTACCATGTAATGAAGTTATTGCCTGAACTTTGACTTTGATGTTGTAGGATGAGTTGCTTGGACTCGCAGAAGAACCCAATGGAGATCCCCTTTTCAAGAATTCATACTTAGACATGGATGTACTTTATCGTACTGGTGAAACACAAAAGGTGAGCTTATATGTGTATTGTTTATAACAATTTCTCTTAACTGGATTAGAAATAGATATTACATGTCATAGATATGTCTAATATCTTAGAAAATGAGCACATCTTTTTCTCCAACCACAAAAAAATAGCTATAAACTCTTGCTCCCATCAAATGAAAAATGTACTTTATTCTCGTGTTCTGTCATTTTCATGGCCATCCGCTTATCTGATAGAGAAATTTATAATGATTTTGTCTGTTCTTTTTTCATCTCAAACATGTTACATTGGATCCTTGATATCAATTGATGTCTACATAGTGCCCTACATTACAAATTTCCTTCTAAATTCAAATCTAATGCATTTCCTGTTCCAGTCCATTAGGTTTGGCCTTAGAAAAGATTCAATGTTGTTCTATCTCTCATATTTTACTTCTATGAGGAGTTGCATGCTAATTTTTTAGCATGCATAAGACAGAAGTTCATCGTAACCATATTCTTTTACAACTTCACATTAATTAATATCTAGTATCTGCTCTTATACTACATAAACTGCAAACATCTTTCACTTCGCAATGTTCGTCAACTATTAACCTGTGTTTGATATACAGTCTAGTCTAAATGAAATTCGTTATTGAGGGCTTAATATAATTTCAAATGTTTCAGCAATAATTTCTTCAAGTTCTTGAGGCAAAGGTAGGGCAGTCTTATTTGCTTGGAACTGTAAATAGGTGTGCTATTCATGGATTCCTACTATTCATTTGACCTTCAGTTGCTTCTTGAGGGGACAAAATGCTTACTTGCATCAACAAATCAATGTCTACGCCAATATCATTTGATATGCTTACAGATAGATTATCTATATTTTTGCAGGGCATGCCTACATACTGTCCTCGTTTGTTGTCTGTTGGTTTCCAAGGTGATGAATCTTTTCATTGTTTATTTATGCTAATACAACTCTAATTTAGGATCTAATTATCCTTCATAGCAGTAATAAATTCATATTTTCCATCCAAAAATTGTGTAGCTTACCTGTAGAATAAGCCTGCTTCTATCTATAAATCTTATAGGCAATCGGAAGTTGACTCTTGAACATTGATGCATTTGTCTTAAATGAGCTGAAATTATTATTTGACACAGAAGAAAAATCTAATAAAATTTTCAATTGTTAGAAAAAGTGTGGACCTCGATCTCAAATGAGACAAGAATGCTAACGTGTTTAAAAAGAGTGTACTTTTCCCAGGGCAAAGAACAACAAAGGTTTCATTCTATAATTGTTGATCAAATGCATTTTGGTTTGTCAAATTTTTTTTTTTGTGTATTGACAAAATATCTTGATGGATACTTCCGTAGCAATATCAACATTTTTATATCTAGATACTATTAATCTGTTTCTGTATTTTGAAATAATTCACTTTGTAGTTATATGACATATCTATCTATTTGTTTATCTACCTTTGCTAGTTATGTTCATTGTTCTATGATTCAGAGAAAAAAGGTGAAATGTTGCATTTGAGGAAATATAAGGATGGTTTTTTATCCATGATGTCTCTTTTTACCCACCCAATGCAAGCTTGTTCTGCATGTAAATAATCATCTTTTTCAGCTGAAGACCAACTGCTGCCAGTCAATTTTGTCATTGTTTTTCAAAGAAACATCCATCAAATGCCCACTTTACTACAATATTCACTGCATGCCGTGGTAGTCCCAACTAATCGACATTCATTGTATGCCACTATTGTACTCTATGTCATAGTTTGAAAAACAGTTTTGTGCTTGTTAACATGAACATAACATAATGTTGCATTGGCTCACCAACAAACTAAATGGGCTGCAATAAAGTTTATACCCCTACCATTGCTTCAAAAATGGGCTGGAATCCTATCTCCTTGGAATGACGAGTGGCACAACTGTGAGATTTCTTCTAGCAAGCTATCACCTTCTTCCTAGGAGGGAAGATAAAGCGAGGCAGAAGATGGGCAACTTTCCACCCCTAGGTTTAGGTAATCCTCCTCCATTGGGTGTTAGACCACGAGCAACACAACTGCGATTCTGCGAAGATCTTTTTAGTGAAGCATAGTCGCCTCAGTTAAGGCGAGACATCCTACTCTTCTTTTAGTGGTAGGTTAGAGTAGCCACCAAGTGATGTGCTGGACTTGTAGGTGATCAGGCAAAAGGAGTTAAAACAAAATTGAATACCAAAGTAGGGTTTGACTTCGATTTTAATTGTTGCAACATTGAACTATTTGAGTACTAACATGCAGAGGTAATGGCTTTAGTGGGTTAGTGTGTATTGTAGTTTCTAGTGATTGCAGGTTAAAGTAGCAAGTGATGGGGTGGACGAGAAGATATTATAGGTGATCAAAACAGTCTTGAATACCAAATTAGGATTTGACTTTGATACTAGATGCAACATTAATTGTGCTAGTTGCAACTGATGCAACATATAGTTGCTTTGACAGTAACTGATGCAAAACCAGAAATGAACAATCTCACATCACAAGGAAATATTTTTCAATTGAACATTGATTTAAACATGAGTTTGAGTTATTTGATATAGTAAAAAAAAGATCCATTTTTCTAACCCCATTCTACTAATAGGGTCCAAGTTTTACCAGGTTTATGTGACTAGGAAATACATAATACAAGATTTAAACAATGGGTTGAATCATTTATAGAGCAAAAAAGAACGCATTCTTTTAACCCATTCTACTAATAGGGTCCAAGTTTTACTGGTTTTATACATTAATCAAGTCCTTTTCTAGCATTTTCTTATAAAAGATATTAAAAGTACCGCTACTAGGACTACAGATAAAGTAAGTAGGGTAGTAGCAATTCTAGTTTTGTGGGATTTAATAAGATGATGTGTTCCATTTGCAAAATAAAAATTTCTTACATTTTTCATTCTTCCTGTAGTTTGCTAATTAATAAATAATGTTGAATGAGGTCCAAAGAGCACCATTCTCCTACATATGTTACTTGAAAAAAGCTTCAGTGTTGTCAGTAGGCTTGTCACTGTCCAGACTTCATACTCTTCAGCTTGGATGGTGGACGCTACTATTGGATCATCTGGTAGTGCAATATTGCCTGTATTGGTATCCAACCCTATGATGGGCAGACCTGATATATTTGGAATTGATTCGACAGTTCCCAACTAAATCATTAATATTGGTGTTCTATGAATGAGTCATAAACTTCAACCCTTTGTTAAAAATATAACTGTAAGACTACATTCAAGGCATTAATGCAATTAAATATCTAATGTTTAAACTAAAAAAATTTAAAATGCAAAACTGTAAATTATTCTTCAGTAAGAAGGTGGACGACATAAGCATTTGAGGAGACTTTAATGCAAGAACAATGCTTAATAGTTAACATTAAGGAAAATAATGGAACAACACAAAAGCAGAAAGCAAGCATAACTAAAATATAAATAACTGATACAAAAAAGGAAAACTTTGGTTCTGAGATTAGTGTTTGAGATAATTACAGCTGAAGGCATCACGCTGAAGCTTTATTGAAGCTATAATATTCATTTTTTATTATACTTGCTTTCCCCATGAATAAAATCCAATCATATATGTATTGAAGTAGATGAAATATTTTCGTCGTACCTTGTGGAAAATGATGCCTGGATGAAATATTTTTGTCGTACCTTGTGGAAAATGATGCTTTTATCAAAGGTATAATTTTTTTATTATATTTGCTTTCCCTATGAATAAAGATCAAATCATATAAAAGACAATTTGGTGTACGAAGCTCTCACGAATATGGGGTCCCGAGGAACGGTCTATTGTATGCAGTCTTACTCTACATTGCAAGAGGTTGTTTTCGCAACTCGAACATGTGACCTCTAGGTCCTTAAAATTCAATCTTAAGGTCTTTTCTCTTTTTTTCATTGAATGAAATTTTAACTGCCCCTTGATGATAATGCTTTTATTTTTTCTAATCTGACACTAACATGGTTAGTTTTCCTTCTGTGTGGTTGTTTTTTGTACTATGTTCTTATGCGGTTGTCACAAATGTTGTTGTCATGATCTCGAATGTCTTAATTTTCTCTCACTAATTGCAGGTTCTTTGGGTTCTCTAAATCTCTCAGGATTTCTGTATGATCATATACAATCACCTGATCCTGATATCTTGACATGGTAAATGGATTTTTTTCCTCATTTTTTCTGAGCAAACTTCAGATTAGCCTCTAAAGTTTGTCCAATCCTTTCACCATTGCTGCATTCTTTCTTTTTAAATTGACAACTCCTAAAGGTTATATTTCAATTTCTATTTGAATCCAAATGGACTTCTTGAGTTGGGTCTTGACCATCAAAATAATTATGCAATTGGAATTCAGACTCACTGCAACCATCATATAGCATTCGGGGGATAATTGGTTTTCTAATTTCAAAAGCCAATTTTGTATAATGGTCAAATTTTATGGTAATTTTAATGGAGTTGGTAAAATCACATACTAAATATTTGCATGCTATGTAATATCCACATACTATTTAATGGAGTTGGTAAAATCACATACTAAATATTTGCATACTATGTAATATTCACATTTTTCTATCATTGCATGCGTATTACAAGTTCACACATCCCTTATCTACTTAGTTGCTGAATTGTCGTTTCTAAGTTATTCATAGACACACAGTATGATGTTTCAGCCTTCACCAAACAATATAACATAGGTTTATGATATGGTCATGTTCAAGAAGAAATTTTCAGAATTTAATCTGAATTTTGAGGAATGTCTCATCTGTAGTAATATATCAAACTAAATCTGAAACTAAACAAAATTACAGTACTATTTTGGCAAACAGAAATAAAAATCACAATGTAAATATGCATCATTTGGTTGTTTTACTTGCTTTTGACTTTTAAACATTGTTAGGATTACTCTCCAAGCAAGTGTTGCAGACTTTAGGCTTTAAATTTTAACTTGATGAATATCAATATTTGTAGTTATTTTTCCGGTTTTGCTCCTTGCCTTATGCTTGTGCATGAATGATTTATTCTGATTAGGAAAGTCATCACAATTCATAAGTTTCTCTTGATACGGTATGACAACTTTTTCCAACCTTAGAGTTGCAAGTTGCTTAAATAATATAAGTGAACACAATTGGTCAAGATACCCCTTTCAAATAGTCTATATTGTTTATTTTTATGTTTTAATGTTATCTTATATGCATTATCTACATAATGGACAGGACAGGAAATGTAGCCAGATTGGTAGCAGAACCTCACCCAAAGAATTTGTTTCTGCAGAGCTTGTCTGAGGAAGAGCATGGGAAGTTAGATGTCTCTGAGGATGATCCTGGAAGCAGTCTTACGAAGCCGATTCAAGATATTGATCGGGTTGAATGCCTTGAAAATGATGTTAAGTTTTGGACAGATTTTTCCAAGGTTCATTATCATCCTCAGAGCTTGTATGAACTTAATAGCTCATGGACAGACATCAACAAGTTTGATAATTATGGAATCGGTAAGGATGTTCTCTCAGGAGGGTTGCTGCTAGAAGAGATGAATGAGAGACTGCGTTTCTTTATTGAAGAGTGTGATCATATTCAGGTTGGATGCGTGTGTGTGCTGAAATTGTGTTTTGATTGTCAGGGTATCCAATTTGTTGTTGATTCTTATAGACTTTTTTCTGAATTGATTATCCAAAAATGTGTATTGCCTCAATATAATTGAGAGAAGCTAATGGTTTTCTCTTTTTTTTTTAATCCATTCAATTTGATCATGATATGGCATTATTATCAGAGTTTCACTGCTGATATTACCGTTTTGCTTCATAGGGTATCCAATTTGTTGTTGATGATTTTGGAGGTTTTTCTGCTGTAGCTGTAGAAATTCTTGAAGATATTGCAGATGAGTACACAAATACGCCTGTTCTGCTTTATTCTGTAAGAGATCCCTGTGCTTATGCATATGCTATTAATCAGAAATCATCTATTGCAAGAGCTCTTCATGACGCTGTCTCCTTTTCAAGGCTATCTTCCTACTGTCATTTGATGATACCAGTTGGGCTGCCTTCTGTTAGAAGTATGCAAGCTTTTGTGAAAATCTGAATTGAACATAGTAAAAAAAACAAAAAATCTGCACTGCAATTTTGAAGTCCTTCACTTTGCAAATTTTGCCTAGAATGCATCCACATCCACTTCGCTGAAACTCATTATTTTTCTTTCCTTTTCTTATTTTCAGTTTTTGCTTTCCATGCTTGTCTTTCTAGTTTTTGTTTTTAAGTTAACATTTTACTTCAAATTTAAGGAGCATTGTCCCCTCTACTGTTGGTGGAAGATCATAAGCCTTACCACACCAGTGCTGTATATGCTGCTTCAATGCACTGTATTAGTAATCCATTTAGAATGCAAATGCCTGGCCCTGCTACAAGTTCGGCCTTTGCTTCTGGTGCTATGGATGTTGGGGAGATTGTCTACACACTTACTGGTCAATCTAGGCAAAATATGGTGACAAGTTTGGACATAGCAATGCCACCTCCATCTTTGATAGGTAAGAATGTTCTCTGTCATTGTTTTTCATCATGCACCATAACTAAAATAATGGCTTGTCTTCTAACAGAGGAGAATAATCAGGGGACCATTCTCAGAAATTTACATCCATTGACCCCTGAACTTAAAGAGGATCATGAGGATTTACTAGCTACAGAATCCTTGGTTGTCCAAGGAGCCTTTTATTCAGGTTCTTCATCATATCTTTTAATGTTTCTTTGTATGGGTTCGCCTTGATCTCAATATATTAAATATTGATGTCAACATTTATGCTGCAGCTGCACAAGATTGTTTGAAATTGTTCTTTTTTCCCTTTCTTTTTCTTTTACCTTATGCGTATGAGATAAACTATTTTGTTCAACTTTTTCTACATCAGTGATTTTCAGCTGACTTCTTGTTCTGTTGTTTTTGATGTAAGACTCTTTATCCCCCAAATATGGATTTTGAGAATCTTCTAGAAATTTCCCTCTAGAGTGAGGGAATTACAGCTGAATTTCATGAACGTCGGAATTATTACTCAAGTTACCACGGCTGTGCAAATGTAGTGTTCTGAACCAATAAAATTTAGAGTAGTTTCCTCGGATCAAAGGTTGTATTGATTAGTGACAGAAGTCTGCTTCCCAAGTTTGGTAACCGTTACTGTTTCCTACCCTTCAATTTTATTTTAAAATATTATATATTTATTTATTTATGAATTTTGTCAATATTTTAGCTACTTTGCCTGATTTTGCATACGTGATTTGAGTTTTATTTGATGTATTTAAAACAAGAAAATTCCATATGATGGATCTCAATGTGCTATATACATTATATTTGGTCTATTTTTGTTAACTATAATCTATTGACTTATTGCTGGGCTGGGTTTTGCAGATGGTCATCGAGCAACACTATCTCAAGTTGAGGATTCAGTATCTGCAGCATATCAAAGAGAGCCTTCAAAACCCTTGTTCTCCCGCCTTTCAGTGGCCCTCTGTCCTCTCCCGGTACCACTTCCGTTCCCATCAATTTTTGGGAGCAAAATCAGTCGACATGGTGAGTTAGAGTACGATGCAGTTCAAGGGGTTCGACCAAGAGGATCGCTTGATGTGGAATCTATCCCCGTGGCTACCAGACTAAGGTCAAGCTGTGCTATTGTGCCTTTTTTGGAGAAAAGGTCAGGGGATCTACGCAAGTTTGGGATAGCAAGAGGAGCTCCTGGTGCTGGATTGCTCTGTGACTGGGGCTTTGGAAAAGATGAAGTCGATGACATGGGAGAGCATCTTGTGAAACTGTTAACGGCATTTGATCCTCACTCAGGAACATCAGACTCAGATTAGCTTCTTCTGCTTCCCCTCCATGAATCTGTTTTGTTTGCCAGAATTGTGTGGATGAATTTGAGGTTTCTACAATGTTTTCTCCCAGGAGGAGCATCAGAAACAGTCTAATCTGGTTGTACTTTTCCTCATTTTGCAAGGTTTCTTTTTGGATTTTGATTCAAGTTTAAGTTTCTATCTGAAGACCAATACGATCAATGAATGCATCAGAGCAGCTTAGGAACTGTATCGGAAGTGCAACAAAAGCTAGTTTGGCATCAATTTACAGACAAAAAGGATAGTTCCTGCCCGGACCGCCATAGTAGAAGAGGGGCTCTATCCAGAGTGTCTCTGCAAAATTCTCAGCACTATAGCAGTTTACTTGGTTGCTGTGGGTGATATATGGGTAAGGATACTTGTAATATCCAGAGAAGTCCTTGATCCTCGGTTGTCGAATAAAGGCAGCATACTGAAAATGATAGGAAGCAAAGGTTCCAGAGCCCATGCCAGTGGTTGGGTGTGGTGAATCCCATATCCTTGGACTATAGACATCTCCGCCGAATAAAGCCAAAGTAGCTGATCTGCTCAATCCTTCGAAAAGGGTAGTTGGATAATATCCGACTGGAGTATCGCCGTATACTACCCACCACCTCTCATTGTCTGAGTCCTGAAGAATGCATTTTTGAGTTTGCTATGATACCTTCTACGTCTTAGTCTCTGAATTTGAAAGTTAAAGTTATAGCTTACCTTCCAGACTTCTAGCAGAAATTCATACTGAGGTCCGCTAAATGTAGATACCTGAGAAAAGGTAGCACCGAGGGCTATCTCGCTACTTGTCTGGACAAAGCCTGGACAAATGAGGTTGAAGCAGCCCGTTTCCTTCCCTGAGTCGGTCTGTTCGATTCGGGAAGTATGTGTATGTGTATTAGTTCTTAAAACATGTGAAGATTACAAATGGAGATGTTAGAAAAAAAAACATACTGTCCAATAGACAAAAAACCTCACTGTCTTGTCACCAAAAACACTAGGGTTTACCTGATAAGAGGGAAAAGGATTACTAGCTGCTAGTGTCAAATTTGAAATTTTATATAGACAAAACACTGACCATCCAGCCAAGTTCGATGGACTCTGAGTTGTTAAACCTTCCATTCCTCAGCCAAATTTGGCCAGTGGTGAATTCGTCTTCACCCTCGATCCAGGGGTTAAAGATGCCGATGCTTGCTTTGGCGCCAATGTAGTTGTATCCGTTTCCAATCAACACTCCATACAGAGACCAGTCAGATCAGTCCAGGGTCAAGCTACTAATCATATTTGACCGAGTGACAGAGTACCTCAAGGTAGAAGCCATGGTTGGACCGGGGTCAGATCAGTCCAGGGACAAGCTGAGAGACCAGGTTCATATAGATACGACCAGTCCATCTAAGATTGGCTGTTACTCATTGACTCACCATATCAACCAATTTCTTCACCCGTATTGCCGCGTAGGACTATTTAGGATTCGCCACATCACCGTGGATTCCGAAAACTCGAACAGTGGAAGATCTTTCGAGCTTCTACATCGGCTCGATGTTGTGTTGTTTTAGTTGATGTGGTTTCAGTTTTTGCAGTTTAACATTGTGAAAGCCTATTTGTATCGGACTGTTCTTCACACTGAGTGAAACATGTTTCCTTCATTTTGCCATGTTTCTCGATGGTTTCTGCAGTTTTTCTCTAGCAGCTGAAGATTTTTACGAGAAGTGACACAAATGGCATGATGATGGGATCAATCTACTGGCAGAAAGGAAATCTCCAACCCGGCCCGCCGTAGTAGAGGAGGGGCTCCGTCCACAGAATCTCTGCGGAATTCTCAGCGCTGTAGCAGTCTGCCTGGTTCATGTAGATTCCGAATGGGTCAGGATACTTGTAGTACCCGGAGAAGTCCTTGATCCTCGGCTGCCGGATGAAAGCGGCGCCCATGAAATGGTAGGAGGCAAAGCTGCCGGAGCCCATGGCGGTGGACGGGTGCGGCGACTTCCATATCCTCGGGCTGTACACGTCTCCGCCGAAGAACACCAACGTGGCTGTTCTGCACAGCCCTCCGAAGAGGGAAGCTGGGTAATACCCGACCGTGGTGTCGCCGTACACCACCCACCATCTCTCGTCGTCGAAGTCCTGAAAATTACATTCTTGAGCTCGTCGACTTGGAATTCCAAATGTTATATATCGATCCTCGTTTACCTTCCATACTTCTAGTGAGAATTCATACTGAAGTCCGTCGCCGGAGACATGGGAAAAGGCGGCTCCGAGGGCTATCTCGCTGCTCGTGTGGACAAAGCCCGGGCAAAGGAGGTTAAAGCAGCCTGTCTCCTTCCCTGAGTCGGCCTGTGCGATTGAAGAAAGAAGATAGGATCAGTGTGGAGATGGAAGCTAGAGGAAAATCATACTGTCCAGTAGATGAAAAATCTCGTCGTCTTGTCACCAAAAACACTGGGGTTGACCTGGTAGATCAGAGGGCAAAAGGATTACTAGCTACTGGTGTCAAATGTATACAGAATACCGTATAGATCAAGAACAGTACTGACCATCCAGCCAAGTTCAATGGACTCTGAGTTGTTATACCCTCCATGCCTTAGCCAAATTTGGCAAGTGGTGTATTCGTCGTCAGCCTCGACCCTGGGGTTGTAGATGCCGAGGCTTGCTTTGGCGCCAATGTAGTTGTATCCGCTTCCAATTAGCACTGCATACTGGATATCGGAAGAACAGATTCAGAGGCATGATGCGATCATGACTTTGTGAATGAATTGCAATGGAATTTGACAAGGACTGACCGCGTGCAAGCCTTCGATACCAGCACCTATCGTCCGATTAGATAAATGGAGCTCGTGCTCGACAACCCCATTCCATGGTTTCCTGCCATAGTTTTCGATGGAAGGAGCATTGAGCAAGTGATGGTTTTGGACGCGGAGGATTGGTACTGTTCCATTGGGACATGTTCCACTCTTTTGCCATGTTTGTGTGAGCGTTAGGGCCGTCGAAGTAGTAGCCTGAGAGGAATCCTTATCTCTCCTCCTTCTTGAGTGATCGACGTCAGTGGGTTTCATCTGTAGTAATTGTTGGAAATATGAATGAAAACAATGAAATGGAAGGATGGAGAAGACCCTTATATGGAGGAGTTTAGTCCCACATTGGTAGTTGAGCGGCAACTTGGTTGATTTATATTGTATCGTATTGATGTTGTGAACAAATATAAGGGGAGAGGCTCTCTCTCACATGTGGGTGCGCAGGGGGGGTGCAAATCCAGGACCCAGATTGCATTTCATTGCCAGCAAGGCAACTTGTTTGCTAGCGCGACCTGTGCAGGTTGAATGTTGAACCGGTTAGGGCATAATTTGCCTAAGTAGATCAACCAACGTTTTGTCGTTCAATTTTTGTAACGTACAAATTAATGGACGAGTTAATTACTTGATGTTGAAACGGTCGAGTATTATTACTGACGTTTCAAATCAAGCCATTAATCGTACCATTAATCTTCAATTAATTGGAGATATGCTGCGAGGTTATAAAAAAGGAAGCGATGGAGATCACAAGCTGAGCATTCTCGATCACTCGCTTCCTTTTTTCATCTGCTTTCCCCACTGATAGCTTTTGGGTGTAATCGGTTCGCCGATAACGATCTGTGCCAGCGCGACCTGTGCGTCGAATGTTGGACCGGTCAGGGCATAATTTGCCTAAATAGATCAACCAACATTTTGTCATCCCGTTCAATTTTTGTAACGTATAAATTAATGGACGAGTTAATTACTTGACGTTGAAACAGTCGAGTATTATTACAAACGTTTCAAATCAAGCCATTAATCATATCATTAATCTCTAATTAATTGGAGATATGTTGCGAAGTTATAAAAGAGGAAGCGATGGGAGACTACAGGCAAAGCATTCTCAATCCCTTGCTTCCCTTTCCTCTTTTCTTCTGCTTTCCCCAATGATAGCCTTAGGGTGTAATCAGTTCGCCAGAAACGATCTGTGCTTCATCGTTTCTCCGGTCTTGTTGTTGTATCCTGGGAAACAGACATCCATCGTGACCTCTAAGTACCGCCGGAGGGGACGAATCTGTTTTAAGGAAACTGCATTGAACGCAGGCCTCGGCAACTTGGGTCGGCTCGGCAAGTTTGGGTCGGCTCGGCAACTTGGGTCGGCTCAACAACTTGGCTCGGCTTGACAACTTGGATCGGTTCGGCAACTCGGCTCAGCAACTTGGGTCGGCTCGGCAAGTTGGGTCGGTTCGGCAATTTGGCTTGGCTCGGCAACTTGGGTCGGCTCAGCAACTTGGGTCGGTTCGGCAATTTGGCTCGGCTTGGCAACTTGGGTTGGCTCGGTAACTTAGGTCGGTTCGGCAACTTGGGTCGGCTCGGCAACTTGGGTCGGTTCAGCAATTCGGCTCGGCTCAGCTCGGTAAGTTGGGTCGGTTCGGCAACTTGGGTCGGTTCGGCAACTTGGGTCGGCTTAACAACTCGGATCAGTTCGACAACTCGGCTCGGCTCAACACCTCGGATCGGCTCAGCAACTCGGATCAGCTCGCCATTCAACTCTCTCCGGCAAAAAGACTGCTTAACAAATATTTTACAAGTCACAATTGCTATGAGCATAGAACAAATTGACCCTAGCTAGAGCAGATCGACCAGTTCTTCACCTTAATTGATATTGATATTGTAAATGTGTCATGCAGAATGGAACTAGCTAATTCATATCATATACAACAATTATGCAATATTGTGAACGAATACTTTGATAAAGGGCCGTAAGTGATATCCATCACAATTGAAGCTTCAAAATGAGATGATGAAAAGCAAAACAGATACGACGACATAATCTCATGATCGCCAAATATCACTACAAATCAGATATCAAACGAGAAGAAATTCAACACCAAACGTCGTTTTCCATTTTCGTGAGCATAGAGATTCCTAAAAGCATGCACGAAAATCAAAATAGTTTCTCGTAAAGGATGATAATTTTCCCCCGGTTAAGTGCATGCCAGATCAATTAGATGTAATTAGGGATGCACTAAGCTCTCGATCGAGCATAATATACTTATTCAAGCAAATTTCTAAATGGAGGAGAGATAAAAGACGGTGATTTTAAACAAAAAATCCAACCAAGAACACCGATCAAAGCCCAGACGAGTGTAGAATACAAGAAGGAAAAGGAGTGGAACTGAGAGGCGAATAGTAAAGGATTGGAACTCAATAATTAATTCACATCAATCTTAATTTTGTTGCTCTAGATGAGCTGCAAGGAGTTCCTCTTGTGTTTGAGCAGGCATCGTGATCCGACGGAGATAGAAAGGAAAGTGTCAGCTGAAAACCCTAACGACGCATGTCAAAGGCTACAATCTTAATTATACAATGTCACAGGGTCAACAACTGTATCTTCTTCAAATGGGAGTTATCTAAGGTCAAATGACTATGTTTTGAATCTGCCACTCTCACTTTCCGATATAACTGAGTTGATTACGATAGAACAAAATTATATAAGAAAATAAAGAATTGAATCTCAATGAAGTCGAGATAATACTCTCTTCCGTCGTGGTCAACTGCAGCTTCTCGATTTACCTCCTCATAGATGATTGTAAGATCGACCGTGTGAGACCGTTGGAGTAACAGATTCCACCTTTTCTGCCACTCTCTTTTTCTTTATTTCCAATAGATCCTCACTGCACCATCAATGAATTATTATGGAAAGTCAGTAACGAATACGACTTTCTCTAGTTGAGTCTTATCGACAGTCATTCCTTTCATTTGAATCTCAACATCCTTTGCAAACCTGGGTTACTTGTGGTTCAGATCTCCTCCTCTATAAATGATTATTGGCTCAAAGTCATTGATGGTGGGACCTAGTCATCTTAAAATGGGCACAAACTTAAACTTTTATTGTAGCCTTCTAAGTCTAAGTCTGATCATGCCCTCGAATCTAAATTAGAAATCCTAGATTGCATCCAGTGAGGCTTTTGAAATTTGCACAGTCTTTAGTAAGTTTGATACAAACTCACTAAGGAACTTGATATCATCATACCCATTGTAAGACACCGCTAATAGATTTCTCTGGGCCTCCTAAGTTTGCACATAAAAGATTTTTATTCTAAACATTATAGGATCATGAGTGAATTTTGATCAAAATTATTAATAGCCCTAGACACATTAAAATTGAATAAAACCACAACTAGTGAGTTCCTAGCTTGCATCCCTCCAAGTCTCACCATACTTTGAAATCTAATTTCCAAAGTCTCAATTGTATCCTATCAATTTCTAAAATCTACACATCCTTGAAAACCTTTTGCACAAACTCACTAATGGATTTTGGATCATCATACCCACTATAAGATACTACCAATGGATTCTTTTGAGCCTCTTGAGTTTACACATGCCCAACATTTTTAGTTTTGGATATTATAGGGTCATCGATAAATTTTGATCAAAACTCGCTGATGATCCTAGGCACATAAGAACCAAATGAAAACTAGAACCAATAAGTTCCTTGCATCCCCTTGAGTTTCACCATGCCCTCAAACCTATTTTTCAAAGCTTGGATTGCATCTTGCCAGTTTCTAAAATCTATACAACCTTGAGAACTTTTTGCACAAACTCACTGAAAGACTTGGGATCATCATATCCACCCAAAAACACTATTAATGGATTCCTTCGAGTCTCCTAAGTTTGTACATGCCCAACATTCTTAATTCTGGAGGTACACTGTAGGATCATTGTGAGTTTTGATCAAAACTTATTGATAGATCTAGACACATCAAAATTGATCGAAATCACTGACAATGAGTTCCTTACATCCCTTGATCTCACCATGCCCTTAAGCTTAATTTCTAAAGCCTAGATTGCATTATATCAATTTTTAAAATTTACATAGTCTTGACAATTATTTTTTACACAGTAAGGGACTTGAGATCATTATATCCACCCTAAGACACCACCAATAGATTCGTTTGAGCCTCGTAAGTCTGTATATGTCCAACATTTTTTATTCTAGACACTATAGAGTTATTAGTGAGTTTTGGTCAAAATTTGTTGATGACCTTAGACATATCGAAATTGATCAAAACCAACCCATTGAGTTCCTTGCATACTCCAGAGTCTCACCATACTCTCAAACTTAATTTTTCAAAGTCTAGGATGCGTCAACTTAATTTCTGAAACCTACACAGCCTTGAGAACTTTTTGCACAAATTCATTAAGAGATTTGAGATCATCATACCCATCCTAAGACACCACCATTAGATTCCTCTAAGCTTCTGGAGTTTGCACATGCCTAATATTCTTGATTTAGGATATTGTAAGGTCATAAGTGAGTTTTGATCAAAACTCATCAATGACCATAAACACATCAAAACAGAATGAATCTAGGACCAATGAGTTCTTTGCATCCCTTTGAGGCTCATCATGTCCTCAGATCTAATTTTCAAAAGCTTGGAATGCATCTTGTCAATTTTTGAAATCTATACAATCTTTAGTAAATTTAACACAAACTCACTGAGATACTTGAGATCAACACACTCACTCTAAGACACCACTATAGGATTACTTGGAGTTGTCTGAATCTATACAGATCCAACATTCTTGATTTTGAATATTATATTACTATTAATGAGTTTTAGTCAACATACATTGATGACCTTAGACATATCAGAACTGATCGAAACCACTACTAGTGATCAGTTCTTAGAGCCCTTGAATCTCAACATGCCCTCATGCCTAATTTCAAAAGCCTAGATTATATCTTGTCATTTTCTAAAATTTATATAATCTTTAATAAATTTGACACAAACTCACTATAAGATACCACTAAAGGATTTCTTAGAGCCTATTGAATCTGTGCATGCCAAATATTCTTCATTCTAAATATTGTATGATCATTAATGAGTTTTGATGAAAATGTATTAATGACCCGAAATATATATCA
>JBBMKF010472721.1:0-10402 GCA_037834155.1 Curcuma caesia | reverse complement strand
GGGCGGTTCGAGGGCTCATGGTTGCATTTGCGATAACATCAATCTGTGCCATGTTTCCAAATCCCTCGGCCACCATGTCCTGGTCAGTCCCATATTCACCGTGATTTACCTCTCCACAGATGGTCGGGGGGCCGATCGTGTGGGGCCGCTAGGTTAGCGAATTCCAACCTTTTGCAGCGTGAAGTGGTCTTGTTATACTACCATACTTGAACAGGATCTGTTCTATAGGTTTTACCATTGAATCCTTGAGTGCAAAAGTGAAGTGATCTTGTTATGGTTAAGAGGAACGGATCTCAATGAATCAAATCCGAGAGTGGTGCAATGGGTGGGACGGAGAGCTCAGAGTCCTACCGCACCCGAGCACTCCATCCTATCAAAGTCGGATCAACTCAGAGAACCCGAACCGGATCCCCTCGGATACTCAAGCCGAATCCCCGTGGACGCTCGAGCCGAATCCTTGTAGACGCTCGAGCCGAATCCCCGTGGACACTCGGACCGGATCCCCTCGGATACTCGAACTGAATCCCCATGGACACTTGAATCGGATCCCCTCGGATACTCGAGTCGAATCCCCGTAGACGCTCGAGCCGAATCCCCTCTCTGACCTTAGACTCAAGTCGAGTCTAAGGTCGAATTGAATCCCCCCGCAGAGCGCGCCCGAAGTCCTCATAAGGACCCAATCCCCCTAGTCGGCTTGGTTGCGTTACTCTTTTTTGGACTCGGCTTTTGACCCGGTTCTAATGACCTTCAACCCTCTTGCCTTGCTCCATTAAAGACCACTCCTCCCATCATGCGGTTAATAATGCCCCTCCGACATCCCCACAATCAATCTTAGTCATGCTTTGACAGTTGTATGTGAAATGACCTTTCAACCACAAGTCAATGATGGACCACGTGCTTTGATCATCCCATCCATTCTGACAATATCTCTACCGATGATAGGACATATGCCTTACTTAAGACGTGACATGACGCCCATTGCAGAGATATATTAGGTTTGCCCTTCAAGGGAGAGGTATGCGCTCTCACACTTGAAACTTCTTACTTTCCTTCTGTTCTCTCTTTTTCCTTCTTCACGGACTGACTTAAGCATCGGAGTGGTCGAGCCAGGGCATCCCCTGACCTTCCTTCTCACGACTGCTGCGTTTGCAGGTTCCTCCAGCCTCGCGGTCATCTCTTCACACAATTTCATCTAATCCTAGTACTGAGGGGTCGTTGACGCATCCAGAAACTGATCTCGATAGGAACAGGTCTATTGATTTCAATGTTTAACCAAAACAAACTTTGGGGACCCTTCATTGGTGAACATTTGCAAGTGATCAAACAGTTGCGATTTCACGTGATCTAAGTGTCTTGCATGGTTCGTCCTAGTCGAGCTCGAGTCCTAATAATATAACTTTTGTTGTGTGTGAGCTATCAAGATACATCGATTCTTAATTATTGAAGGAAAAGTAAAAACTAGTTAGATACTCAACTACTGAGTTTGAGTTTATAACATTAAAATTTATTAAGAACGACAATCAATTCTTGTAATTTTCATATTATTGTGAAAGCGAAGTGTGTTTGATAACAAATCGTACTATTATTATTGTGCGGGGCCGACTTTAGGCGTAGATTATTAAGACCTATGCCTAGGGCCTAATTTTTAAATTGAGGTTCGTTATTTTTAATATATTTAATATATATTTTATGTGTATTTTTTAAGAGAATGGAAAAGATGGAGTCCATGTGATTTCGTTATGATTTTAATGGATGGAGTCGTAAAGAGTTCTCTTTTTAATATTTTAAATTTATTTTTAATTATATATTATTATTCTATAATATCTAATATATTCTTCTTCAATATCTTATTATTATATTTTTTTTCTTTATGATACTTTCCCATTTTATTAGTAAGAACATGAATTAAAAATTTTTATTCATATAATATAAAATAAGAATATGAATTTTTTTTAGTTTCTCTTATTTTCCTTTTCTAATTCTCTTTCTTCATGCTTCTCTCGCTCATTGAGACTGAGAAAGAGAAATCAAGTTTAACATTATCATGTTAATCCTATTAGTATTACTATGTTCCTTGCTTAATTAAATTCAAATGTTGATACATTTATTTGTATTGTGTCTGATTAAAATGGAGAATTTTATTATTTTTGAATAATAGTAAATTAGATATTTTTACCATTTCACTTTATTGATAGACATTAAATTTAATTTTTATTTAGATATATTTACCGTCATAAATTTTTTGAGTTTTTCTTTATTTTCATTATATCATTTATACATATTCTGATTTGACTTAATTTGTTTAATTTTTAAAAAATTCTTGTTGGTTCCAAGTCCAAACGAAAAAAGATTAGATATTTTAAAAAAAAATAATATTAAAGGCCTGTTTTTTTTTCACCAAGGCCCTCAAATAGACTTGAACCTCCCTTTTACTGTGCATGTAAACTCGATTAACTCTAATGATCCATTAGACTAATGGATTGCCAAAGAGATACTATTGTACATTTCAAGGAAAAAGGTTGAAAACTTGTCAAATATAAAAGTTGGAAACTCAATTTTTAATTCAATAGACACTAATTTTGAATTTTAATGAATAATAATAAATCATTTCATATATACTATCTTTTGGTTGAACAAATTAAGTAATGCTAATTTATGTAAAGGCTTTTATTGGGGTCAGTGATGTATTAGTTAAATTAGTTGTACCAACAGTAGCATGCATTTCACCTATTACAATGACAATTACAAATATAGATTTTTAAACCTAATAAATGCATCAAAATTCATCATCCAACAGTCTCATACGATGGATCCTACGATCATCTGTGAAGAGGTAAATCGATAAATTGCAGTTGACCATGTACTTAACTCGTATGAATATGCATTTCATTTTAACTTGATTATGCATAGTTCATAGGTAGGATTGTGATCTATACAGGATCAATTTGAGGCTACAAGAGCATATCAGTAGGATCGGATAGTATCGATTTTACCAATCTAAAGTGATCCAATGATTTTGCTCCGACTTCATCGTAAACAATGGTTCTAAACGATATAGAAGGGATTTGATACTTTTAGATAGTGCACAATTGATCAGGATCGTGATTATCTAATCCATGCGACTATGCATAAATTGTTATAGCAACCCCATCGAGCATAGTGGGCTAGACACAACCCACCTTTAATGGGCTTGTATCGCACACTTAAATAGGCTCATGCACTTGCAAATGTTCAAAGATGTTTAAAAAATTAGAAAGAACTCTCTTCTGTAAAAAAAAAAAAAAAAAAGAATACGACACCTTAGCGGCTCCACACGATTGGTCCCACGATCATTTATGAGGAGATAAATCGATAAATTACAGTTGGTCACGATACAGGAGGGTATTGTCTGGCTTCATCAGGATTCAAATCCTTGCCCTCTTCTGCAAGTTTGCTGCGTCGAAATCAACTCAGCTATGTCTCAGAGGCAAATTAGAAAGAACTCTCATATCTTGATTAGCTGTACATTCCTGTACAATCCTCAAATTTATTTCACTAAATTAAAATATTTAACAACTTTCTTTTCCTTTCATCTCAATTTTCTCAGATTCACCTTTAAACCCAAATAAATCTGAATTATTTAAATTTATCATGCACTTATTAAATTCATAATAAATTTGTGTTTTTTTAATCAGGTATTGTTAGTTGCTGATCTGCAACAAACCACACTATTCGAATAAATAAAATTCATCAGAAATTTAATAATTTGCCCTTGGATTATTAATTAAGGTAATTAATTTGGATGGATCTATCGGATTAGTTCATCCAATTAAATAATTTAAATAGATTAAATTAAAATTTTATTAATTTATTTAAAAATGAATTTAAACCCTTAGTTCGTACGAGTTGAAGATTCAAATGGATCAATCTTGACTGGTCCAGAGACGGCGTAGGTGTCCTTCCGTTGCACTGCACCGCAACGTAGTGTAGGCCATGATTTTTTTTTTTCTTTTTTTGGCATTATTTATTGAAGATAGATTTTGCCATGAATTGTTAAGTGTTTTCCCAAACAATTTACAGGCATTCTCTGATGGCTGCCATGGTCAAAGTAGAGACGAAGACAACTACCGCCGACTCTTCACTGCATAAATCCAATTCCCCAATCTCTCCTTCTGGATTCCCTTTTCCTTCCTCATCTTCGTCGATTTTTCGTTTCTTGATCGGAGAGAAGGATAGCGAGGAAGAGGAGGAGGAGAAGACGAAGACGACAAGAGCATGGGCAACTGCTTGGGTGCTTTTTCAAGATCTCCCACTCCTGTAGATGCCACACCTTCGAGTACAGGTATTTCATCTTCCCGATCTTTTGCCCGATTTTGCTAGGTTTCAGGAGATGGTTTTTGGTCCAGATTTCATCTCCAGTTAATTGAAAAGGTTGTCTTTTTTCCGTGCTTAATTTTCATTTAATCTGGAGAATTCCTGAGCCTGTTGGCTAATCGCGCAGGTCGCTCGACGTCGAGGACCAGCGGCAGCGAGACGACCACCGGGAAACTGTCGAGCTTCAGCAGCAGCACGACCTTGGGGCAGTCCGCCGGCAGCGGCGTCAGCGTCGAGGAGGTGTTCCGGGAGGGGAGGATCCTGGAGGCGCCCAACCTTCGCGTCTATACCTTCGCCGAGCTCCGGAGCTCCACTAGGAACTTCAAGCCCGAGTCCGTTCTCGGAGAGGGCGGATTCGGGAAGGTGTACAAGGGCTGGGTGGAGGAGAAGACTCTCAATCCTTCAAAGAGCGGCTTGGGCACGATGGTGGCCGTGAAGAAGCTCAACCCTGAGAGCGTGCAGGGGCTGGAGGAGTGGCAGGTCTGAGATGCTCTCTCTTTCTCCCCTTGTTCAATATCTGCTATTCCTTCTTTTGCTTCTTTATATTTGCGATATATAACTCCTTGTGGATTATTGAAACTTCAACTTTTATTGCAGTTTGTAGTGGAAACCTGAATGAAAGAAATGCCCAATTTGTAGATTGTTTCAAACAAGTATACTTTCTTGTTGGATACTGTGGCTTCGACCAAATTAAATTATGCCATTTGGTTTAATTGTCTTGGGAGTTCTTGTTAATGAATTACTGCTAAATGTGTTTGTAGTCAGAAGTGAACTTCGTAGGGAGGCTTTCACATCCAAACCTTGTCAAGCTCTTGGGATACTATTGGGAAGACAAGGAGTTGCTCCTTGTCCATGAGTACATGTCATCGGGCATAACACACGATATTGATTTCAAAAGACAGGGAATATTGTTTATGTGGCGTATTTGTCTTTTTATTAAAAAAATTATTTTATTTATAATTTTTCATATTAACAAACTAAACACATTTTCTAATTGTCTTTTCTAGAAAATAGAAAATAGTATATTATACCAAATGCATTTTTTATTTTCTAAAAACTAGATTAGAAAATAAAAAAAATAGAAACAGAAAATGAAAAACAAAAAATAGAAAAAAAATTTCAAACTAAACGCCCCCTTAGGTTTTAGCTAACTACCAGAAGATAGTAGCTTGACCAAGTTGGTCAAATTTAAATGTATCATTCCAGTTAGCTTATGCTAAGCAGGAACACTTAACTTAATCTATTGTTTGTGTTTATAGCCCAAGTTTTGGTTCGATGTACAAACTTAAGCATCTGAAACTTAGGCTAGAACCCTATGCATCTCACACCGTTCTAGGTTTCATAATACACAATTAAGTTATCTAGTGTGCTTTGTGAGATGCATCAACCTAGATCTATATGTTCATGATTTCTAATGGAGATATTTAGACTAGGGCTAAAACATTCCTTCTTACTTTTGAAAGTCAAAATTTGAAACTAAGTTTTTCTAAAAAAATAAACTTTTTGAAATCATTTTGAAAAACTAAGTAATAATAGATTCGAAATTAAGAAAAATTTAATCTTAATCTATTAAACACAGTCCTAATTGCAAACAACTATTCAAACATTATATGCTGAAAATAGAGAAATGTACTCTAGTAAATCAAAGTTTCAACAATAACGTTAATACAAGTCAAATAAAAAAATCTAGGTCTATTATGGAGGTGGCTGAAGATGGCTCATGCTCCAAGATCTGAACATGTCCATCAGCTTAGAATGGCCTACTTCTCTCCTCTTGACTCTCGAATTGACTGCTCATAGATTGATAGTAGGAGGTGACAGACTCATGTAGACTATGAACTGACTCCTCAAGTCTGATCACTCTCTGCTCCAGAAGGATAGGAGGTGGAGGTGGAGGGAGCTGGAGATGGTTGGCTAGGTCAAGATCGTCGTCCTCCTCCTTAGCGGCTGCGACTGGTGGTGGTTGAGGCTGGTTCCTTCGTCTCCAAGATAGAACCCCATCCTCATTTATATGTACCCCAGTTAATGAAAAACTCCTAGATCCTAACATGTCAAACTCACTAGCTGGTTTGACTTCACCTGCGATCAGGTCAAATCCAAGTGATGCTAGTAGGAGCTATGATAAAATATGACAGTAGGGCATATGTACCCTCCTTCTAGTGGCAATACCAGATGAAAAAATGATAGCATGAAAAATATGTAAACTACTATCTATATCTAATCTATGAAGTAATGTATATAGAAGAAATGTATGGAACAGTCACATCATCACGACGTCCCTGATAGTTAGGGGTAAAATGCATGTCACTAAGGCTCTGTACAGGATATAGTCCTGCACTCTGAGTCTAATAGAAGAGAACTGAGTCACTGTGGGAATCCTCTCCTCTCCAAAGAAATATGAATGCATGAGGTCTAGGGTGATGTGTGAGTAGGGATCCCCAAAAAGTATATCCCTAGGGGGTAACAGGTAATTATACATGATGAATGTCCATGTCCTAAGTGCTCTCTAATGATGGTGGGTGATATGATGAAATTCCTCTTGGCTACTCGAGTGGAATAGGTCAGATCGTCGATCTAAACTAGGTTATTATACAACTCGGCACACAAACTCGTATTAACTGGGCTAGTACAATACACTAGCTGTTGAAGGCCGCAATGCTCTACGACATCTATGGATGATATGCATGATCGTGCGAAAAATGTCTTGCATATATATCTAGAATGCAGGGGTACAAATGTTAATGATGTAAATCTAATCCTATGTTCCTTAGAGGGGAACCTGGGGTTTGTACTAGAGGTACTAGCCTCAATGGTCTTCCTCTTAATTCTAATGCATAAAATAAAGCCTTAACTAAGAAAATATTAATTTAAATTATTTTAGAATTATTTTGAGGCTTACCTAGGTATTTTTGGTGGAGAAATAAGAACCTGACGACCTATACGCTTAGTGATGGCGTGGGAAGAAGGGATTTTTGAGGTTAGAATAAGGTTTGTGCGATTTAATATGGTGGGTCTCAGATCTCTTTTATAAATCGATTCTGGGCACTTGGATATGAATCGGAGTACCCAGATTTTGCGTGGTGTGGGATGCTTGGAAAGAATATCCAGGCGCCTAGATCCTAAAAATCGAGGACGCTTGCGCAAAATCATGGGTGGTGTTCGAGAAGCAATTCAAGGAGCTTGGGTTTTCTATTCGGGCGTCCAGATAAGATTGGGCTGAGCTTTTAATAGATTTGAGTTTAATTAGAGTTTTAATTTTAGGATTTGATTAATTGAAATTAAAGAAAATCTTAAGAAAGTTAATTAGGGTTTTAATACTTTAGTTAATTAATTAAAATTGTAAGGAATTCGTTAATCAAATTTAAACAGATTTTAAGGTTTAGTTAATTAGTTAAACTTTTGATAATTAAAGTTTTTAAAATTTAGTTAATTAAAATTTAAATCTTAATTTAAATTTAAAACTTAATTAATTAATTAAGGTTTAAGTTAATTGAAATTTAGAAAAGTTAAATTAATATAAAATTTTAAAAATTAATTAAAATTTTAGTTAATTAAAATTTTAAAATAAGTTAATTAAAATTTTGAAAATTTAGTTAATTAAAATTTTAAAAGAAATTAATTAAAAATTTAAAAAGTTAATTAAAATTTTAAAAATTTAGGTAATTAAAATTTTAGAAGAAGTTAATTAAAATTTTAAAAAATTAATTAGAATTTTGAAAAGTTAATTAAACATTAGAAATTTATTAAAAAAATTAAGAATTAATTTAATTAGAAATTTTAAGAATTAATTTAATTAGAAATTTTAATTCTGGTTTCATCTCATCCATTTCTAGATGATTACACAGTTAATCATATGGGTTGTGTGAGATGATTTTTCATTTTTATCTTGATTAATGACATAAGTTGTTGTCTAACATTTGATTAACCTTGGATTAGTTTCAAGTTTAACCTTTTGATATACTAAATATGTATTTTAAAAATCAGCTGTTAGACGGTGGCGAGGTATAGGGGCCTTCTTGGTTAGCGGAATAATGACTACTTTCTAAGATAAAGCTGATTCAATAAATTGCATATTTAGCTAATCTAGGGAGAAACTTTGGTCTAACTAGTCTAGGATTCGACGAGGTAATTTTGGTCAGTTCCACTCATTTAAGTAAATCAATTAGGGTATTTCTTACCCCACTTGACAACTTAAACTAGGTTTTCCTAACTTACTAATGTCTCGACTCACTCTGGTACTATGTTGGATAAGTGTTAATCAAATTTTTGATCCTTACCTAGCCTAGGTTCAATCTAAGAACATAAAAAATAAAAAAAATTAAAACATGTAATTCTATTTAACATGCAAGGTTTTAGATCCCCTAGATCATGACCCCTATTAGGTCTGATCAGATAATGTATTTGATCCTTAGAGATCTAGTATTGGTTCGGTCCAACTTGATTGGTCAGGTTGGACTTAGGAATTTATGCTTAGACTCTTGGTTTCTTTGGTCGATTCAATAAAGCAAGTATGATTTATATTTGACTTTATGTCCAAGTCCAGATCTGTTGTACCCAACCTTTTGAGTTCTAAGCATCATGTCAAGATACTTAGAATCCGAAGTAAACTTTCCAACGATCTTTTTAGATCATCAATCTGAAGTTTCAACCTGGAATTCTCTTCCTCAAGTTTAACTTGAGTTGAGTTTCCAACTTGAACATTTTCAGTTGGCGATCTGGAGTTGACTTTCTTCTTAAGGAGTGCTGCCTCCTTTTTGAGTGATTCAACTTGAGCGTTGGACTTAGCCAATTTCTTAGATAAACTGTAAATGATTGAATATAGCTTTTCAATACTTATAGAGGTTGTTGGTCCTTTTGAAACGGATGTGGATCTGTGGCTTGTACTTGAGTCGCTGTCTGATTTGGTTTTTGTTCCAACTGGTTCGTCTCGAGTTGGAAGTGCTAGGAAGCTTGTGTTAGCTTCCTCTTCTGAGTCCTCTGAAGATGACTCGTCCCATATTGCTTTAAGCACCTTCTTCTTGATCTTGCACTCTTTCTTCTGATTAGGGCATCAGACTTGAAGTGCTCTTTCTCCTTGCATCCATAGTAAGTGAGTTTTGTCTTATTTGTGGGTGGTATCTTGGAGTTGACTTTCTGAACCACCTTCTTCATCTATGATTTTCTAAGTCCACGCTTCTTCCTCAACATTTTTTGAACTAGATTTACTAGTTCGATGACGACTTCGTTATTGCTCTCCAATTCCATGATGATTTGTCAGATTCCTCCCCTATTTGTCTTCTGGACTTTTTCTCCTTGGTCTGTTCTACAATAAGGAAGATTCCTTTCTCGACCAGATTGGCATTAGTTTGCTCACGTAATTCAAATTCTAAAAATAATTCATCGAGCTTGATTTTTAAAAAGTCCCTGGAGATGTTGTAAACATCAACTATGGATGCTCACAAAGTGTTCTTTGAGAACGCTTTCAACATGTACCTTATTATATTTCAATTTTCAACAGGTTGGCCGATTGCATGGAGACCATTTAGCAAGTCTTGGATGCGCGCGTGCAGTCCACTAGCGGATTCACCTTCCATCATTATGATGTTGTAAAGTTTGTTGAGAAGGAGATCACGCTTGTTGACTTTCGTGTCGAACATCCTTTCATAGAGTTCGATGAGCTTGTCCCACAGATCTTTGGTGCTGATGAATGGACCAACTCTATTGCGCTCTTCATTGGTCATCCCACATTGGAGTATTTGGGTTACCTTGGCATTGGCTTCGAACTTCCTCTTGGTAGATTGCATCCCATTTCTCGCACGATTATGGAAGGTCATCATTGTCGATTTGGATAGTGAATCCGGTTTGGATCACAATCCACATGTCCACTTGAGTCTTTAGGTGGTACTCCATTCTACCTTTCCAGTAGAAGAAGTCTTCCTAGAGAATAGAGATGGCCTGACAGTGCTGTATCCTTCCTGATGGGTCATTGAAATCTTGCACAGAAACAAAAATTTGAAAAGTACTAAGACTTGATCTTGGATTAGCAGTGTGGGAGAAAGTAGAATAATGT
>JBBMKF010472701.1:0-10404 GCA_037834155.1 Curcuma caesia | reverse complement strand
CACGAGTCCTAACATAACCAAGCAGCGTGGAGCATGATAGCCTAAGATTATCAACTTAGGTCATCTCACAAATAAGTTTGAAGTTAATCTATAAATCAGATTATGCCCCTCGATCTCCAATAACAAGATTGTGTAACAATAAACAGAATGCTTCAGAATTGATTAACCAAGTAAAATAGTCATTCTATAAGTTTAAACAGTCAAATTTGATATACAATCAATTGATAAGTAAGGTCAATCGATTAGTTGATGAAAATCAGCCCGAAGAATTGCCTTTAAAAGAGGGTTTCGAGGCAAATAGGCGTGGTCGATTCTCGAAGTTTTGGAGCAAAGTGTTATTATATTTTCAAACTAACTAGAGGCATTTCCAAGCTATAAGAAAGTGCTCAAAGTAAGATCCTCATTGTAAAATCATTTTTGATTTAATTTGTTGTTGTATCTTGTTTTTATTTCATTCTTATAAGAAGCTTCTCCACCTTTAGAAGATATCCGAAAAGGAGGAGTTCATAGTGGAGATAGTGAGCTCAGAGTAGACCCTTGGATTAATCATTTTAAGGAGGTGGATACCAAGTAAAATCCTGGAATTGTACATGTGAAGTTATATTTGAATCAAAGTTTCCACTGTGTATTCAAACAACAAACACAAATCAAGACATAAAGCAATCGAAGTTATTCACCCCTCCTTTTAGCTCGCACGAGTCCTAACATAACCAAGCAGCGTGGAGCATGATAGCCTAAGATTATCAACTTAGGTCATCTCACAAATAAGTCTGAAGTTAATCTATAATTCAGATTATTCCCCTTGATCTCCAATAACAAGATTGTGTATGCTTCAGAATTGATTAACCAAGTAAAATAGTCATTCTATAAGTTTAAACACTCAAATTTGATATGGCAATCGATTTATAAGTAAGGTCAATCGATTAGTTGACAAAAATTAGCCCGAAGAATAGCCTTTAAAAGAGGGTTTCGAGGCAAATAGGCGTGATCGATTCTTGAAATTTTGGAGCAAAGTGTTGTTATATTTTCAAACTAACTAGAGGCATTTCCAAGTTATAAGAAAGTGCTCAAAGTAAGATTCTCATTGTAAAATCGTTTTCGATTTAATTTGTTATTGTATCTTGTTTTTATTTCATTCTTATAAGAAGCTTGTATAAGAGTCTTCTCCGCCTCTAGAAGATATCCGAAAAGGAGGAGTTAATAGTGGAGATAGTGAGCTCGGAGTAGACCTTGAATTAGTCATTTTAAGGAGGTGGATACCAAGTAAAATCTTAAAATTGTGCATGTGAAATTATATTTGAATCAAAGTTTCCACTGTGTATTCAAACAACAAGCACAAATCAAGACATAAAGCGATTGAAGTTATTCACCCCTCTTTCTAGCTCGCACGAGTCCTAACATAACCAAGCAACGTGGAGCTTGATAGCCTAAGATTATCAACTTAAGTCATCTAACAAATAGGTCTGAAGTTAATTTATGATTCAGATTATTTCCCTCGATCTCCAACAACAAGATTGTGTAACAAAAACAAACATCCTACCAAACCTCTAAGTATCGCCAGAGGGAACAAATTTATTTTAAGAAAATTGTATTTAACACAAGCCTCGATAGTGCTAGCACTCCTCCCCACTCCGTAGCTCGATGCTCGACCTTCCTAAGCCACTTGACAATCAACTACTCGACACTTGGTAGCTCGAGCACTTGGCTAGCTCGGACTCTCAACATCTTGGGCACTCGGACAGTTCGAGCACTCGACAGCTCAGATACTCGGTTTGCTCGAGCATTCAACAACTTGACCCACCCGACACTTGATAGCTTAGCCCACTTGGCACTCGTCCCATTTGAACACTCAACAACTCAACTTTAAGGTTAGGTCTTTTCAGTTTGACAATTTTAAGTTTAGCATGTCAAATCATCTTGACGGTATCAAATAAATTGAAATTTAAATTTTACAATTTTATTATGTTTTTAAAATCACATTTTTAGTTTGGAAATTCATAGAACACATAATCATTTCACCTTCTCTTTTTTACCTCTTTGAAATACCTTAGCTTTATAAATTTATATATATATTTCTAATTCATTTTGAGGTTCAAAGTTTTATTGTGTGACAAATAAAGGTATAATCAGAGTCGCCAGAGAAAAATTATATTTGAGTTGTAAAAAATATTTTGGATATGCATTAAAATATTGGTCTCGAACCACTTTTAAATCTTCCTAATTGCCTCTAAAATGAAAATTAAAATCAGATTTAAGCTTGCATGAATAATAATATACATGAGTTGCTTGAGTCATTAAAGTTTACAGCGTTCTTTGTAGTGCCAAAAGTTTTTTTTTAATCAAAAAAAAAATGAAACTTTCCATATTCAATTCGTTACAACAATACAAACAAACAAGTATACGTTACGAACTCAATAGATAAATCAGAAAAAGACTGTATATTTCTAAAATTAATTGAGTGTATATATAGAGATACTTGCAAATATCCAAGTTATACAAACATGTACGACACTTGCAAACATCCAAAATCATATAAATAGCTATGATTTCTACAAGGTCATTGTAAGGGTTTTAAGGGCATCATCGTTGTCAATGTTTGTGTATGCAACTTGGCTTAGCTCGTTTATAGCCTAATGATGAACAAGTATGTTTTAGCAGTTCAAATTTGGTTCATAGTCACAATGGGAGTGGATTAATGTGAAATTAGCTTTTCTTTATAGGAGTTCGTTAGGTTTTTATTCATGATCATTTTTTGCATAATAGTAACTACTATATAGTTATTATTAATAATAAGATTAGAATAAAAATAGTTTTGATATGAAAAATAAGATAAAAAGATTCTTTTAACTAATAATTACGTGTGCCCATTTGATTTTAGCCCTAAGCTCTAACATTATCTTCGCTCCTAAGAATTCTGATATGGACGGCTGCGATCGAAAGTTGATCCAGCAACAGGATTGTATGAACACCGTACGATTTCACAATTCGAATGGCGGTCGATAATCCTCCGGTCTCAATAGAATCAAGGGCGAATTCCAACATTAACCCTATCGAACGATTCTGATTGGTGTCGACTGATTATTAAGATCTGGGCATTTGGGTAATTACGAAAGAAAGCGCGCCTTCGAAGAGACCACCGCCGGCGAGACGCCAGAGCAAGGAGAGGACTAAATAGGGCCGCTACGGAGGCTAGGGCAGAGGGCCGATGCTGACGTTGAAGGGGAATCCGGCGGCGAAGAGAAAGGCGAGATCAAAGGTTTATGGGCTGCGGACCTTCCTCGACCCAGGGTGCCCGGCGAACTTCTACGAGGCGTTCCGCGATAACATCCGGCATTTCCTCCGCGAATGCGCGGACGTTGAGGAGCGGACGACGGCGGGTATGCCGACCTGGTGCACGCTTCTGGTGGACGAGCGGTGCGGCGCGGTGGTGCCGCTCTACACCGTCGAAGAGAGCGCCTACCATTCCGCCACCCCCTTCTGCGACTACTGCCGCTGCAGCGGTAATCTCTCTCTCGTATTGCAGTTTGGGTTTGTGTAGGGTTTTCTGTCTTGCTTGTTCTGTTCGATTCCAAATTGAGAATTGGTAGGCAGTCTATCCCCAATTTCTCTTTATCGTCTTCGAAGGACGACTCTTTCGATCCGTGATTTAGGTTTTCCAGATGAATTTGCTCATTTCGAAGAAAGGTCGATTTTTTTTTCCATCTCGATTGCTTGAATTGGGGATTTCTGTGTAGTTCTATTTGGCTCTGATTCTTGTTTGTTTTTGACGCGACGGTGATCATTCTTAGTTTGTTTTCGCAGGATGGAGTCACCATTTGGTGTCGAAGCGGCGTTACCATTTGATCATACCGTCCGACAACGACTGGGACAAACCCCTGCGCTCCGACGCCTTCTTCCTTCACAACCACCTCTTTCACGCCCTCCTCCACTGCAATGGTTTCGGCCACCTCATCTTCCTTAATGGCCGTGAGGGCGGCTCCAAGTTCATCTCCGGCAGCCGCATTATGGACCTCTTCGATCGCCTATGCACCGCGCTCCGGATCCGGTGCGTTATTGTCTTATTGAGCAGGACGTTCCTCTGTTCCATTGGAGCTAGCATTTTGCCATTTTGCTTAGTATGTGGATCGAATTCTTGCCAGGGCAGTGTCGTTGGAGGACGTGTCGCGGAAGGGATCCATCGACCTTCGTCTCCTGCTCAGCTTGTCCCATGGCGCGCCTTGGTTCGCTCGCTGGGGTTATCGCTTCTTGCGGGGAAGTTATGGCGTCACACAGGAGGCCTACGAGCGCGCCATTCGCTTTGTCGCGTCCCTCAACCTCGATGACTTCATCAAGAACGTCGCCGACGCCGCTCAAAACCGAGAGCTTCGACGCATCGTTTTCGCCTACCGGAATATGTGCCTGCCCGATCGCCACACTCCGCCGCTTGTCACCGTCCGCGACCTCCTCCGCTTCCTGCTCGATTTGAAGCGCCGGCCGCCTCAACAAACACCGCCAGCCCTCCAAACGCTGCCCCCACCACTCCCACTCCCGCTCCCGCTCCCTCCCACGCCCTCGCCCCTGCTCCCGCCCGCGTCATCCTCGAGGAGGTCGACCAAAAAGGCTGGAAGGAAAGGGTGCCGCGACTTCGCGAGGGTCGCGGCGGAGCTGCAGAGTAGGTGGCCCGTGCGGCGTCTCCATACTTCTGCTCAGGTGGTGGTGGATGCTCTCAAGAAGCACGGGAGGAGAATGACGCGGCAAGAGGTCCGGGAAGCCGCGCGGTTAACCATCGGTGACACTGGTCTCCTCGACTTCGTTTTGAAGTCCCTCGGCGATTGCATCGTTGGTGCCCACATTGTGCGCCGCGTTTCCAATCCGGCCACAAGGGTTCTCGAGTTCAGCTTGGAGGAGATGCCATCTACAGCAGTGGCAACGGAGCCGGTGCCGGAGCCGGAGCCTGGGCCAGAGCAGGAGCAGGAAGTAGTTGAAGTGGCAAGGCCTACATGGCACAGTGCCCGGCAGGTAGAAAGGGACCTTGCGGCATTGTGCCGGGGGCTGTTGACGGCGCAGCCAGAGGCGGGCGCGATAGTGCTGCACGCCAAGCACTGGGTGAAGGAGTGGGATCTGCAGGACGACGTGGACGACAGCCTTCGGTTCCTGGTGATGTGGATGCCGAACCCGGAGGAGCTGCGCGAGCTTACACGGCCGCTGGCGCCGCCGGAAGTGGTGGTAATGAAGGCGACGGCGTCGGTGGGGGAGCTTAGGGAGGAGGCGGAGACGGCGCTAAGGGACACGTACTGCGCGCTGGAGGGGTTCATAGCGGAGGAAGTGAAGGGTGTGGAGGGGGAGCCGTGGGAGCCGGTGCTGTTGGGCGGCGCGGAGTCGGGGTCGACGATCTGGGTGCGCGGGGAGGGGGCCGACATGAACTGCGAACTCATGTACGAGGGTGGCCCCGACACGTGGTCGGTGGGCTGCGCCTGCGGCGCGCGCGACGACGACGGCGAGCGCATGGTGGCCTGCGACGCCTGCGATGTGTGGCACCACACTCGCTGCGCAGGCATCCCCGACGGGCAACCGGTGCCGCCCATCTTCTACTGCGCCAGGTGCCGAAGGTCAGCGGTGGCGGCCGGGGGCATGATGGAGTAAGAAAGTTCCGGCTGCCGCGACTGTATCTTCCCGCTGCCAGTGACAAGGCGGGTTAAGTAATCACCGCGGGCAGGTCCAAAGCCATTGGCTCTTCTGCCTTATTGACCTTGAAGCCATGGCTTTGTTCTGCTTCTAGCAAGCGTCGATAGCTGCTGCTGCTATTCATTCATTTGTTCATTTTCTTAGCTGCTGGAAAGCATGTCCGGACCGGCACATTGGAACATTCCATAAGCCATTGTAAGAGTAAAAACAAAAGATAGATGATATATTTTTTGCTCGAGGGGGTTGAATAATTTCTCCTATCATTTTTCACTCGTTTTCTTCATCCAATCTTGCAGGACTGCATTGTTCTTGGTGTAAATGAATGAAGAGAAAGGTTTCAGCCTTTGGTGCTAATTGACTTGTTGAATTAGGATCGAGGCAAGTTCATGGTCTCGGCTTATGGTTAGTGCGTGAAACGTGAAAGCTGCATAAAGATTTGGTGGCCCAGCACTAGTGTTTGTCAACGTCGAACCTCACCGCCTAGACAGAATTTGATGAGGTTAATCAATGCAATGATCAATAAAAAGTGTTTCAACTTAGATTGACCAGCAAATTCAGAAAAATAAAATAAAAATTAGGTCAAAAATTTACGAATTTTAAATGTTATGATAATGATTTTGTAATTTTAAAAGTTATCTTGATAGATCAAATAAACTTTCAAGGCGAAGTTAAATTTTCCCCTTTTTTTCAATCTAACACACATTGTAACTGGAAGGCATCAGGATTCTCCTCCGGCGACACATACAGAGCATGTCTCGCTGTGTTCGCATCATCATGATCGTCCATGTCTCCAGAGTCAAAAGAGGAAAGAAAGTCCCATTGATGGAGTTGAGTGAGCCAAAACATTCATTCCACTATGTTCCCATGGTTCAAATTCAACAACACAGCGTTTCGAGCCTACATCTCCAGTCGATAGGTAAATGAATTTTTGACTTTCTGATACTTGAAGTAATGAAAAATCATAGTCGAAGGAGTTTGCTGATCCCTTCAAAATGCAGATTTATTTATTTTTTAAATAATTTTTGCAACAAGCAAACCAAAATTATTTTTCCAGTGTGTTTTGCGAGCAATGTCCTTGATCCTTGATTTTGTTTGGTTTTATTAAAATTTTGCTAGCCACCAACTCACTTCTAATTGCCACCCGCAATAGCTTGGCAAGTTATCTTTCTACCTACCCAAGATGTCTCCTCCACCCTACCAGCGATAACATTCACTCAGCTAATTCACTGCATTTCTAAAAAAATTTTCAGAAAAAAAAAGTCTTGTAGAGTTACTAGACCATAACTTAATTACTCAGCTGGAGCAGGCAATAAATATCTGATGTGTGCACTGGGTAAATTCTAGATCCATAGAGGCTTAGCCGTCTAACGTCAAACTTGTGCTAATAACCTGGATCGATAAAAAAAAATCCTTAAAATATTTGAGACACCTTATAGAGCAAACAAATTTTACAATCGAGCAAGTGATCCTTGTACAGGAAGATGTTTAATCACCTGCTCCAGCTTTTTGTACCACTATTTTTTACAACATATTACTACCCTTCTCAGCTCCCAAATGTTTTGATCGATGTTGCCTCTTGGGTTCTTCATTGGCTCTGCAAGAAAAGCATAGCTGCGTGAGATTTTATTTGACTATGTAACACTAATTAAATGGTCAAAGTTTGAAAATAGGAACAGTAAATTCACGAACTTCTAATAAGAGTCGTGCCTTATGAAGCTAAAGGAAATACAATCGCATGAATTTGTTCAGCGCCCGAGTAAAACATATAAGCAACCAACAAAAACACGAATCCTAAATTATACCAAGTTAACATCCCTGGAAAAGAAGTAAAAAACAAAAGAGACTAAAATACGTTTGCATCTTGCAAAATGCCAAATATATACTAAGTTGACATTCCTGTAAAATAAGTGAATCAAAAGAGATTACGATACTTTGGCATCTTGCAAAATGCCAAATGACTAGGATGCACCAGGCTATACACACAAGGCATATTGTCCCACCAAAATAACAGGTCATGGAGTTAGCAAAAGGCAAACCCAAGCATCATTTGCAGTGGCTAACTACAGTTGAAGTCAGCTGCAAATAGATCTCATTCAGTAGCACAGCTACCTAATGCTGGTGCAAGGTTGGCTGGTGCCAGATTCAGTCTAAAAATATAAGAAAATAAGAGGGGAAGTATACCGAGGAAGAAGTAGCCTGATGCAGAATCTCTTAGATACTTTTAGACCTGGTATTTTGTTGTCAAAGATTGCGAAACAATCCACTTCGTGGAGCAGTCCTGAAATTGGAACAAAGCCGTAAGCCAAAAAAGCAACATAGTTATACATACGTTACCTTAATTTTGAATCCAAAACAATACCAATCTAGTTCGTCGCACTAGTATGCAAATGGTGTTTATATTCAAATGTTAATAGTGTGTACAACAAAAACAGATCAGTTTAAATAAAACGACATGCTTAAGAAAACTTGTTGCTACATTTATACCCAGTATGACCATTGTCATTAGAAGCCTGTATCTGATCTGAGATGGAATGCTATCATAAAGATTTAAAAAGGCACTTCAGAATTCGCTTAGTGATAATTCGCAAATAAGTCATATCCAGAGAAAACTCTCATCAGGTAATTGCATAATTCATTATCATCATCAAACCATGTCAGCCCCAATTATTTGAGATTGGCTGCACAGAATTGGCATCATTGACATATTATAAGGCCAAATCAAAAGGCAAATTAAATGAACCAACCACATTGCTACATTTTGTGTCATATCAAAGGGAGCCATACAAGTGAAAAAGGAAGAAAAAATCTGGCTGCATCTTAAAAGGCAAATTAAATGAACCAACCACATGCTACATTTTGTGTCATATCAAAGGGAGCCATACAAGTGAAAAAGGAAGAAAAAATCTGGCTGCATCTTAAAAGGGATCAAAAGCAAACTACTCATCTAACATGCATTTTCTAGGAAGGAAAATATAATTCGAATTTACTTTACGCAAATGTTCGTACTAGGAATAAGTATTATCCATTTAATGAAAATTGAATAGTGAAAAGCTATGAAGTTTTTTTATGAGGCTTAGTTCTCCTACTCCATGCCCCAAGCATGGTAAAGAATCACCCCAAGAACCAGAATGGTCAATCTGCAAACATTTTCAAATTCAATCGATTTATTGCAGTAACAATTTTATACACAGTTTATACAATGAAGGATTATATGCATGACCAGGGCCTATAAACCTACAAAAGAAGTAATTGCCAAACTTATATCAAATTAATGCTGAAAAAAAAACATCAAAGCCTTGTTAGATCATATCATCATGAAACCATCAAAAGAAGTAATTGATGTTTTCTTTGGATTCCCAATACCCCTAACTCCTACTTTCATGGATTCAACTCTTCTAAATACAAAATGCAATCTCAACCTAATTTCTCTCGTTTTATCAGCGGCATGTTACCAAACCATGCATCCAAAGTTTCATATTTACCAAAGAGTAAACCACAAGTTAGAATTTACCAAATGACGCACCTCATGGCCCTTTAGTGGGCAAAAAATTTTGATAACCTTTCAGTAGTCAAAATCAACAAAGGCATAAATTGATTCCTGAGGGCAAGAAGAATCTGGTGGTCTTATCTTGTTATTTTGATACACTAAAGTGTTTTAATTAACACAACTTGATGGCCATTTTGATGACCTTTATGTGGGCAAAATCAACAAACGAAGGCAAGAAACAATTCCTGTGAGCCTGATGAATCGAATGGTCTTATTTTGTCACTTTGACCAAGAAAAGGTCATAAGGTGATTTGGTCAAAACACTTTGATGGTCATCTTGAGGTCTTTTAGTGGTTAAAGTAAAAGGAATTAATAGACTCCTGGGAGCACTATGGATGCAACAATGGCCATGTATTACCATTTTGGCCACTACAAGGTGGTCATGATAGTCATCAAGATGATTTGTTAAAACAAGCTGGTGGTGTTCCAATTGTCAAAATGGTGAATATGAGATCACCATTATGTTCATGGTACTCCCAAAAGTCCATGCTCCTGACTTTTTAATTTTAATTTTGACAATTAAAAGGTGTCAAAGTGGCAATCAAATGCCTTGATGACCACCTTGATGGTCTTTTAGTGGTAAAAATTTTGATGACCTTGGTCCAAATCAATGACTACACGAATCAATTCCTCATACCATGACAATTTCAATGATGTCTTATGGTTAAACCACATTCATAAACATCTTCAGCCCTTTTCATGGACATAATGACAAAATAAGACCATTGGATTCATGAAGTTTCAAGAATCAATTCGTAGCCTCACTGACAACCACTGAAAGGACATCAAAATAATTTAAAAAGTTGCCGTAAAATATAGAATGTGCCCTTTTAGTTAAAATACAGGAATTTTTTGAGAATAAGATGTGCTCTTTGGTAAATTCTAACTTGTGGTGCACAGTTGAGTAAATACGAAACTTTTGGGAGTGCCCTTTAGTAAAATGTTATTTTATCATTTATTGAACTACGCCTAAATTTTTGAATTTAGCATATTGTATTTTGTCTAACAGCTTCACATATCCATCTTAGCATTCTCATCTTTACTAATTGTCAGCATATATATTTTGAGCATATCTAAGTAGGGAAAATTGGAGCTTTATTATGCTCATGATTACCAAGCTTGTTTAGGTTCATTTATTAAACCCTAAACTCAAGTTTTTTATTGAGCTCAACAAGAAACATTATTTTATTTAT
>JBBMKF010472690.1:0-10404 GCA_037834155.1 Curcuma caesia | reverse complement strand
AGGAGTGTTAAGCAGAAATGCGTTTCGGACTCTACCATGGAAGCTGAGTATGTAGCAGCCTCTGAGGCAGCTAAAGAAGCTGTATGGCTCAGGAACTTCTTGATGGACTTAGAGGTGATTTTTGGTTTACCCAAAGTTATTACAAGTTATTGTGATAACAGTGGTGCAATGGCAATCTCAAAGGAACCATGAGCCCATAATGCAAGTAAACACATTGAGCACAAGTACCACCTAATACGAGGAGAAGTTGTTGTCGCCAAGATTACATCAGTAGATAACCTAGCAGATCCTTTAACTAAGGTCTTTCCGATGAGAGCTTAGGATAGGCATGTTGAGGGGATGGGAATCAGATGTATGGCAGCATAGTCTGTTAGTATAAGTGAGAGATTGTTGGGATGTATACTAAAAGCCTAGCTTTTTGTAAACATCTATTTTATAATAATATTGAAATGAGAATTACATTGGTCAAATCTTTGCATTTTATCTGTTAATGTAGTTGTCCACTTAATTTGTATTGTAGATAACATAGTGTGTGGTGTCACATATAGAAGATCATGTTATCAGTTTCTTATAAATTATAAACAGTAGCTCATAACCAAGATGGATAGGGACAAACCATTTGAGTGGTTGTAGTGTAATTGATATTAGTTTATCTTAACAATAAAATTACACTAGTACACTTTGTGTGTATTGAGCAGGACCGTTTGAGGTCATTCAATTTATACTGACTATATAATCGAACTAAATTTCTGTTATTATGGATGTGCATGCTCTTAATCCCTATATAATAACAAGCACATATACTTAGTATGTGTTTCTTTAATTCATCAAAGGGTCAGATTTATTCGTTAAATCAAAAGGCCCAATGAGTTGGGAGATAGTATTATGTATATAATGTATTGTTGATTATAGAAGGAAACTGTGTCATAATATTTAGGCTGATGATGTCCCCTTGAGGAGCTCAGAAGGATTATCATGTAAACCCTACAGGTGGACTTAGTTCCGCATGATAATAAAGTTGAGTGGTACTACTCTTGGATTCAGAAGTTAATTAATTGAGTTGTCAGTAATTCAATTAATTGACGGACATACGATATCTTAAACACAGGGAGATTAATGCACTCATGGTAAGAAGGAGCCCATATTATAATATGGGATTGGTGCGGTAGTTCAATAATAACCCTTTAGTGGTATGAGTTATTATTGATGGACTTGAGTTGGGTGTTCAGGGAGAACACAGGAAGCCCAAGCCCATCAGGAGGCCAAAACTAATTCCTCCTCTAGGTCCCTGTTGTAGCCTCTGGATAAAGTCTCGTATCCACCCATGAGATTTTGTTAGAATTCTATTAAGAATTTTGTTAGAATTCTGTTAAGAATTCTGTTAAAATTCTATTTAGAATTCTATTAAGAATTCAGTTAACAGAATTCACATTAATTCTAAAAAGAATTATGTTAATTTTGTTATCCAACAAAATTTTATTAAATTTTATTATCCAACAAAATTTAGTTAAAATTTTATTATCCAACAAAATTATATAAATTTTGTTATACAACAAAATTATATTAATTTAGTTATTTTTTCTTAAATTTTCTATGATGGCAAAGCTATAAAAGGGGAAGAGAAGGAGAGGCAAAAACATGATTTACATCTTGTTATTAGCCATCTAGGGCCGGCACCCAACTCCCTTAAAATCTTCTTGATTCTTCTTTTAGGGTGGAGCCACCTTGATTCTTCTTCACTGCAATTAGGGTCGGCGCCCTTACCCCAAGAAATCCTACCCTTCTTCTCCTAGGGCAGGCCACACAAGCTTCCTACTTCTCTCCTAGGGCCGGCGCCTAGCCTTGGTTCTTCCTTGGTTGGTGGCGGTTTGGAGAGGGGAGGAAGAGAGGAAGAGAAGAAGCCTTGGTTCTCCCTTGGTTGGTGGCGGTTTGGAGAGAAAAGGAGGAGAGGAAGAAAAGAAGAAAGGAAGAGGAAAAAGATAGTGTTTTCAACCATAGGTTCTCCCTTTCCCTGTTGCCATCGGATTGAAAGCAAGAAGGAAGAAATTGGGTGGTCATCATCTTGGTAGATCGTCACCCACACGACGTCCAAGAAGAGAAGAGGAATACAACAGAAGATCAAGAGGTCTTCGAGTAAAGAACATCTCCTACACAATCTCAAGAAGAAAGGTATAACTTATTTAATTCTGTTGCGTAGTTATTCCTTTCGTATTTTGTATAGATCCTGAATACCAACACAAGAGTCCAAGATCATATGCTTCGATCAAGGGCTTTGATTCCTTAAGAACTTACTTGATCAATCAAGCACATATCTGATCAAAGATGTAGATTGCTTGGAAAGGTTTCGTTCCTGAAAATTTTTGTCTGGCAAGAATTGAACGGAACAGAATTCCAGGCACCTGCAGTAGTTAATCATAGATCTAATTAAGAAAATTTTATGATTTAACTTAGAATTTTTAATTATAAAAATTTCTTAATTGGCTAGGAGATTTCATATTAAAAAATTTATTGCCTAATTAATTAGATTTTTTAATTAAGAATTATTTCCTAAAAAAATATTACGATTTAATTTGGACTTCTTAATTATAAAATTTTTTAATTTATTAGGAAATTTAAATTAAAAATTTTATTTCTTAATTAATTAGATTTTCTTAATTAAAAATTATATTTTTTAAAATAAAATATGTGATTAAACATGGAAATTTATTTCCTAATCTAATTAAAGAATTTTAATTTGTGAAATCAAATTCTTAATTATATTTTATTAAATAAGATTTACATTAACTATAGTTGAAAATAGTCATAATTAGTTGTATTAATTATGCCATGTCATGTCATTTGTCATGATTAGTTATATTAATTATGTCATATCATTTATTGTCATATCATGTAAATAATTTCGTTATTTGCATGAAAAGAGGATGAGACATGGAAATCTCTTATAAATAATTAAAGCTAACACCTTCCGTTAATATGTTAGAACTAGAGTTTAAGTTCTTGTTTGAGTTGTTGGATTTTCTCTAAGCCCGACTTGAAATTAAATGTATTCGAACCATCGAGATACGATCTCACGATTAGCGGGTTAGCTTTAACTTGAAGCGTTGATTTTTTGGACTCTCTCCAAGGTCTATGTGGATAGAGGTGAAGTCGGATGTTATACATATGATGTATATGTGTTAATGTGTTAACAACCCGATATTTATGCTAACATTCAATTAGTTGATAGCATAATGTGATAATTATGTATACGTGATACATAATCGGTATATAATACCTATCATTATAGCTAAGAATGACTTGTTGGACTCTTTCCGAGGTTGTTCTTATCTATAAATGGATATCAACCCATTTGGAGAGTACTTACAATCTTTTGAATTCAAAGTAAGGGCTCTTGAATTCGTAAAATAAATGGGATCAATAATTCATATATGTAAATTGTTTACAAAATCATCTCTTTTATATGTTCGATTGTATTTATAGATTTAATTGATTACGCATGCTGTCTTTTATTGCGTATAATTTAGGATACCAATAAATTAACTGACTCTAATTTTGGACGTATAGAAATTTAAGAATTGTTCTCAAAATATAAAATTGTAAGTTTTATCTATAGTCCATAAAAGGAAAGTAGGCATGTGATGCCTCTTCTGCTTGAGGTAATTTCATAATTGAATGTCATACTATTCCATTAGACACTCGGGTATTGGATACTGGGTGCGGCTCTAATATATGTGATAACATATAGGGCTTAAGGAATGGTAAAAGACTCGTCTTTAGAGTTGAAAAATTATTACTATATTTTCGTTTTAATAAAGAATATCATTTCTATTTCTTGCTTAAATAGAAAGGGTTGCATTTTATTTTAGTAACAATTGTTGTTACCTAATTTTAAATGGAGTTCTTTATGAGACTGAAACATTAAGTAATAGTGTCTATGTGTTAGATATTCCAACGAGGCATTCAATATTGAAACAATCAACAAGTGTGCTTGAAAAGATAATCGATTAACCTCCTACTCGCGGAATTGTCGTCTTGACCATATAAGCAAGAAACGCATGATCGACTCCAAAGGATTGGTAATTTAGAATCATTTGAATTATATTTATTTGATACATGCAAATCATACTTTAAAGGCAAGATGATTAAGTTATCTTTTACCGAAAAGGGTGAACTAGTGGGAGATTTACTTGCTCTTATACATACCGATGTGTCTGGTCCAATGCCAACTTAAACACGAGGAGGTTACAACTACTTCATTACCCTCTATCGATGATCGTTCATGATTGGGGTATTTGTATTTAATGAAATACAAATATGAGGTCTTTGAATAGTTAAAAAAATTTAGAATTGAAGTAGAGAAACAGCTTGATAAAAGTATTAGAATACTTTGATCCGATTAAGGTGGTGAATACTTAAGTCAAGATTTCAGATTATCTAAGAGATAATATTCTATTGTCTTAATGGACTCCTCCGTATATGATAGAGCCCACATCTAGTGTCACGAGTGAACCTCAAATTAAAATTTATAATCGAAAACCCTTAGCTTACAAAACAAATGAAGTATAAGGGCCACGAGTCATATTTTTTCAAGGACTAGTAGAAAATTATTTAAGTCAAGCTAAAATATCGTTCTTTTTGGGTTTTTCTATGTAAATGGGGTTTTGGAATTTTTCAAATGAAATGTAAACTTAAAATCAGTAAATAAAATAGAATGCAAGTTGCTAACCTAGAACTAAAACTATTGAAACAAAGTATCAACTAATCTAGAAATGCAGCACAATTCTAATTCAAGGTATCAACCTATGCATTTAACATTGAAACATGTCATCTCTAGTTATGAAATGTAAGGTTCAACCTTCTCAGCTTGTAGAGATTCAAAACTCAATACTGATTAACATGAAATCCAAATGCAAAATTCAAACATTAACTAAGTAAAGTGACTGAAATTTTGAATGCAAAGAAAGACAACTAGTAAATGTAAAAACTAACCTATTGCCATTAATTCAGGAACTCAGTAAAACAATTTCAATTTCAAATTAGGCTAATCAGATGCAATTCACTAACAAACACATCAATGCTTAAGCTTTATAAATCTGCTACAAGGAAATTTTTGATACGGAACAGTAATCCATTCTGAAACAGGAAATCAGAAATTCAGTAGGCAAACCAATCAAAACAAGATAACTACACAAGCATGAGAAATTAACCTAACAAAATGATTTCAAGAATCTTTAAAGAGATCTGTTGATCAACCAAAGTATCAGAATGAAACTGACAGAAACAATAAAATCAGAAATAAGAAATATAGCACATAACAGAAAAAAACAAAACTCTCAGATCTTCCCTTCCAAATCAACTCCAATCTTACCGTCACACAAGATCTGATAACATTCATCAGAAATCCAGAAAAAACAGCTCCAAATCTCAGCTCAATTTGATCTATATTGAATCTGATCAGCACACAGAAATCCTCCGCAAAACGCCGAACAGAGTCAGATCTAGACTTGATGATTCAGCTGATATTCTTCAAATCACAATCAATTGAATGCTCTAGAATCTTCAAAATCCTTCAAAAAACCCCTCTAAATGACTTGATTACTCCGGTTCGGTTGGATCAAAGAAAAACCATCTGAAATTTACGACGGAAACGAAGCTCTGATGAAACCCTCAACAGAAGAGATCACTCCCAATTGATTACCAAACTGATTCGTAGTCGTCTCTGAAGCTAGAGATTGACTTGGAAGAAGAAGAACTGAAGATCGCCGCTCGAAATCTAAGAAAACAGAGGAAAAAATGGCGAGAACGAAGATGCTACAGTGATAGCGATTTTGGCACTGTACATTTCTCGTTATAACTGGGTTACTATGCTTAACGGGTTCGAATATGGATTCAATTCAAATATAACCTGGTTCAATCCAAACTAGCCCAATTCAGCTCCAATTTAGTTCCAATTAGCATGGGTTCAACTCAAATTAAACTCTAATCTTGGTCATGAAGTTTGGGTCAAAAGAATTTTATCAATCTTGGCTTGACTTGATCCCAATTGGCTCGATCGTGGTTCCACTTAAGTCCTACAAAGAGTTAAAATCAATTAATACAAAATTCACCGTCAAATCACAGAAATTAGAATTAATTATCCAAATATACAACATATCACAATTGCAATCAAATCATGTCATTTGGCATTTTATTTTCATGTAAAAACTCAAATTGAACCCACAAAATACAATAAAATCCTAACTCATTAGTCATCTTACAAAAAATACCTCGAATCGACAATCAGAAGGCGAATGAGTTGACTAAGCTGGCCAGTGCATTGGCTACTTGGGATATAGAAGAGCTAGCCATACAAGAACAACTGATTGCCTAAGTGGACCAAGCACCCCGACCTGTCGAGCCAGCAGATTAGTAGGCACCCATCATCTCCTTTTTAAGATAACGGATTTTGCCCGAGGAACCTAAGCAGGCTCGGACTCTCAGACGAAGAGCCACCCGATTTACTTTGATCGGGGACACTTTGTACAAACGGATCTTCTTTCGCCCTCTTCTTAAATGTCTCGGACCCGATGAAGTCGACTATGTTATGCACAAAATACATCAGGGATGTTGTGGCAACCACACTGGCGGGAGAACTTTGGTTCGTAAGATACTATTGGCCCGGTATTTCTGGCCCACCATGCAAGCTGACTCAGCTCGACTCGTTAGCACCTGTCTTAGTTGCCAAATGCATAAGACTCTACTTTATCACCCAGTCGTGCCCTTGAATACTTCCACCGTCTCTTGCCCCTTTGACCAATGGGGGATGGATTTCGTTGGTCCTTTACCTGTCGGTCCCGGCCAAAAGAAATTTCTGTTGGTCGCGGTGGATTATTTCTCCAAGAGGGTAGAGGTCGAGCCACTCGCACAAATTACAGAGAAGAGTGTTCACAAGTTCCTTTAGCAAAACATTGTATGTTAGTATGACATATCCTGCAAGCTAGTGTTTGACAGTGGAAGACAATTTTAAGGGCGTAAACTTCAGGAATGGTGCCAAAACTTGAGGATCCAACAAACTTTTACCCCAGTTTATTATCTGTAAAGTAACGAGCAGACTAAAGTAGTGAACAGATAGCTCGTCCAAGGGTTGAAGACCAAGTTAAATCATGTGGAAGGCTCATGGGTCGATGAACTCCTCGATATCCTCTAGGCATATTGAACAACACTACGAGACAGCACGGGGATGCCCCCTTTCCATCTCGTCTATGGGGGTGAGGTGGTGGTCCTTGTCGAGATTGGCTGTGAGTCAACACGGATCAAAACGTATTCTGGTGCTGAAGATAATGCTACTCAAAGATCTGTGGAGTTGGACATTATCACGGAAATCCGGGATCAGATGAATAGGCAGCTTCAGACCTACCGACAATGCATGAGTCAAATGTATAACAAACGAGTGATTTCTCGCTCATTTCACGTCGGCAACTTCGTCTAGAAGAAAAGGAAGCTCATCGATGGAGTGGGAAAGCTTGAGCCATGATGGGAAGGACTATACCGAGTCACTTGCTCGCAGATCCTACTACTTAACCGACTTGCAAGAAAAGGAGCTCCTGAGATCATGGAATGCTATGCCCCTGCGCCCTTACCACACTTAGTATGTAACAATTGATGTCATATCTCTGTCCCACTCTATATGAAAAAAGCAGGTTCCCGCACAAACTCACTCAACCCTCTCAGCTCCTCGCAGATGGCTCTACTTTATGATAAGCTTGGACTACCGACCTTGCATGGGCCGCCTCTCTTGGCCCTCTCAACCCCTTGCTGATGGCTCCTTCTTACGACAGGCTCGGACTACTCAGCCTTGCACGACCCATCTCTCTCGGCCCTCTTAGCCCCTCACTGATGGCTCTACCTTATGACAGGCTCAGACTACTCGGCCTTATACGACCCGTCTCTCTCGTCCCTCTCATCCCCTCGCTAATAGCTCTGCCTTACAATAGGCTCAGACTACTTGGCCTTACACGATCCATCTCTTTTGGCCCTCTTAGCCCCTCGCTGATGGCTCCGCTTTACAACAAGCTTGGACTACTTGGCCTCACACGGCCCGACTTTCCCAGCAGCCCTCTCGGCTTCCCTCACCAGAGACTTGATCTAACACATCCAACTAATTCAGTATCTCAACATCTTATTAGCTCAGTCGCTCAATAGCTTGGCGTTTTAGCAACTCAGCAGATCGACATACCGACCTCTCGGCCAATCAACACACTCGGTCGTCTAGTCTCTCTCAGTCACTTAACACATTTGACTGCACTGTCTATCAGCTTTTGACGCACGACCCTACCCTACAGGAAGCATTGACTCTAACCGGCTTCGTCATTGGTCACTCAGCTATGTAGGGAATCGGAGCTACTCCTCCACGCAGCCTACTCTGTCGAACTAACAATACATTTGCCTTGCCGTTAATCGCTCAGGAAGGTGGTCAACTTCATTATCCCTCTGGGTCGCTCAGAAAGTTTTGCCCATTTAAGGGAGCTCGGCATCGCCTGATTTCGTTGGCTGCGCCTCGCTCTTCATTCACGCATACTCACGAGTTAGCCGACTGGCTCGGCCTCACCGCGAACATCGACTATAGTCTAGCCCGCATCCTTAGCTCTTGTAAAAGATGACCGACCAACTCATTCGCATTTATTCGGTCACGCCACTTCGTCGCCCAGTCTTCTCGGTTGCACTCAACCTTTGTAAGTGGCTCGGTAATGGCCTCGGTCTCACTCGACTAACTTATCTCTTTTACTCGACTCGTTGCTCGACCAAAGTCGTCTGTGTCCTTAGTCTCTCTTGCCCGATTAATTCATTTACCTCGATCACTAGAAGTGGTTTTCCTGTGCTGCTTGTCTAATCTCATTCACGGCCTTAGTCTCATTCGCTCGACTAATTTACTTGGATTAGACTCTCATTGTTACTTGGCTAGTTTCGCTCGTGACCTCGGCCTCGCTCGTCCGATCGGCTCGTTTGCGTCTTTCAATTCATTTTAATTTACCTGGCCTAACCTTGATCATTGCACTCCTCTGTTCGGAGGACAAATGCCGTGTACAAGGACACTCAAGGCATCGAACAAAATCATTTTTTTTCAAAAGCTCTTCATTACATTCAAAAGTTTTTTCATTACATAAAAACTAGTACAAAAGATAGAAAGTAAAAAACCCAGAGCTCAGGCATCCTTCTCGGCTTCCGTCATTAGCTCGGTCGGGGCAGGGGAGTCGGTTGGCTCTGTTGGGGCAGGCGAGTTGGTTGGCTCGGCCAGTGTTGGAGGGTCGGCTGGCTCGGTCGGGGCAGAAGTCTGGATCAGCTCAGTCGGGACCTCCAGTTGCCTGACTTGTTCAGGAAAGTCCCCTCTATCAGCTTTAGGCAGGTCGTTTCATGCCTTCCTCAGATCCAAGAAACTGAGGTTGGCGTCTTGAGGAATAAGCCTCAACTTCAAGAATTGGCGGATAGTGTCCTTGACACCGTGCTCCATCATCTTCCTTGACCTCAACGCCACCAAGTTGAAGAAGTCGGGTGACGCAAGAAAAGCCTGTTGGCGCTTCGCCAGCTGGGCTTCCTCCCTCGTCTAGAGGTCTTTGAACTCTACCTGGGCTGCCTCCAGAGCTACTGAGATGCCTCGAGCTCTAAGATGAACTAATCTTCTTTAGTTTGGGCCTCCGCCAGTTGCCGATTCAAACTATCTTTTTCTTGGAGGAAGCCAGTCCTTTGCTGGAGGAGCTGGGTCTCGGCTGAATCCAGCTTGATCTCCCGGTAGGCAGTTGTATGCTCTACTTACAAACAAGCCTCTCGAGCCTGCTTCTCTGCCTGAAATGTTAGGATGTATACTATAAGCCTAGCTTTTATATGAATATCTATTTTGAAATAAGAATCACTTTGGTCAAATGTTTATATTTTATATTCTTTATATATGTTTAATGCAGTTGTCCAATTAATTTTTATTGTTGATAACATGGTGTGTGGTGCCACACAAAAGATCATGTTATCAGTTTCTTATAAATTATAAATAAGTAGCTCACAACCAAAATGGATTGAGACAAACTATTGGAACGGTTGTAGTGTAATTGGTTTTAGTTTATCTTGACTATAAAATTACACTAGTACACTATGTGTATTGAGCAGGACCATTTGAGGTTGTTCGATTTATACTGACTATATAAAAGACCAAGACCTTTGTTATTATGGATGTGTGTTCTCTTAATCTCAATATAATAACAAGCACATATACTTAGTATTTATTTCTTTGACTTGTCAATGGGTGAGATTTATTCGTTCAATTAATAGGCTCGATGAGTTGGGAGATAGTGTTGTGTATATGGTGTGTTGTTGATTATAGAAGGAATCTGTGTCCTATTTATTTTGGCTGATGATGCACCCTTGAGGAGCTTATAC
>JBBMKF010472670.1:0-10405 GCA_037834155.1 Curcuma caesia | reverse complement strand
TGGTGTACGTGTTTCGACATATAACGGGTGCCAATATTTATGCCTCTTTATTCAGTTTTTGCAAGTTCTTCTAGCCAGAAGCAGCTGCAGGATGAATACTTGAACGTGATGTGCAGTTTTTATTTAGAATTCCACCTACCAATATCCATTCAACTAGCTGGAATTCGTATCATCATCCATAGATCACAATTATATTTCCATAATTTCTTGAGAATCTATAAAAAAAATGATAAATCTCAGTTAGTCGTATTGACTCAATCTCTGGGGGTAACTGGTTCGGTCCCATGTAAGTTTTTCACTGACCATTAAGGTAAATTGGGAAGCGCACATAGCGGCCAACCCAGATGTTTAGTATCATTTGATTATAATCTCCATTTGGAAGAAAATTCTTGTAAATACGTTGTAGTTGGAGAGTGAACCGTGGATATCTGGGTGACAACTTGTAAATACGCTGTAGTTGGAGATCGAACCGTGGATGTTTGGGTGATAACCTAAATGTCCTACTGCGACATCATGACCTCGAGGACTCTTGAGCATCTATAAATTACAATTATGAGTTGAGCGCGTGGGGATTGGATTATCTTCGCGATGATTAATTTGATCATAAAAATTAAATATTTAGATTATAAAAAAAAAATATTAATTGGGAGTCTTTTTTTTCTTGTGAGGAAATAGATAATCTTTTTAAAAGTATGTAATTTTATAATTTGGAAGGATGATTATGTAAAATTCTACGAGAAAAGCAACAGTCCCGCCTTCCAGTTTAAAAAGTATGTAATTTTATAATTTGGAAGGATCATTATGTAAAATTCTACGAACAGTCCCGCCTTCCACTTTAAAATCCGCTGCCTTATCGTTTTCCCTCCTCAATGCTCCCGCCTCTCTCGCATCCAACTCCGCCCTTAAAATACTCGAACTCGCGCCCCCTTTTGCCCTTGCCTTTGTCTTTGCCTTTGCCCTCTGTGCCAAAGAGGAAAGAGCTCATCTGTCTCTTCGATCTCGCCTCCGCCTCGGTCTCCGTTATGAATCAGAGATCCCGGATCTCCAGCTCGAAGCTCCCGCCGCCAACCGCCAACGAACGGATGCACCGCTACCTGAGGCCTGGCGCGCTCGCCCGTCTCCGCGACGCGAGGATCAGTACCGCCAGATCAGCCTCGCTCTCGCTCCTCGACCTCTCGCTGCCCCCCTTCCCTTCCGCCCGTGCCGCGCCGCCCGCCCAGGTCGAGGGGCTCCGCCCGTTCTTCGCCGGCAGGGTGCACGGCCCTCGATTTCCAAGGCGGAAGAAGCTTTCCGCCGCCAAGTCCGTCTACCTGGCCCCCTCGTCTCCGGATCTTGCAGATCCCTTCTTGGACGCTTTCGGTGTGGATCTGGTCGCTGCACATTGACCCTTTTTTTGTGTGTCTTTTTCCGATTGTTTTCTCCCAATCCTTAATAACAGAAGAAAAAAAAACGATCTTTGGACTACCTATATGTTCTGCTTAGGGTTTTGTTCCTTCTCTTCTTTAGCTAACGAAGGGGGCAGCTTTCTTAAGCGGAATGCGTGTAGATCTGATAGTTAGATGTGAAAAACAAACCAAAAAAATCGTACTCAAATGTGACAATTGTCGTCCTATTACATGGATGCTTTTCGTCGCGTTTATACTTAATTTTGGTTTATTCTAGCTAAAGTTTGTGCTGCTCCTGATCTTTTGTAATTTGTCCTTCAACTCGGGAAAGCATAGAAATTTTTAGCAGGTGCGTTACTTTTGAGTGTTCATAGTTATCATGCTCTTGTTGCCTGAATGAAATCAAACTACACACTAATGCAGATTGATTCTCCTGTTAGGATACTGTTGTGAACAAGAAATGATGAGCTAGATCATGCAATTACTTGTATCTCCTTACAAGATTTCTACTTCTGACATGGAAGAAATTCCAGACCATGCTCGTGTGTTCATGTGCATTTATTTTGCTTTATGATTCATTTTGCTTTCAGCCTGTTGGTAAATATGAACAATATAGTACCATCAAGTGATAATGTGGTTCATTCAGGAGGAGAGGAAGAAGACAATTGAGCCAAAATTACTTGATGGTACTACATTGTTCATCTTGCCAATCCAACACTTCATGAATTGCCTAAAGTTTGGGGGAGTCATAATGTGGTTTTAGCATAATGGCCATCCACATGCTAAGACTCTAAAAACAATATGAAATGAAGTGATCTTTCCAAAAGATTGTATGTACTGCAAACAGAATTGTATAGTTTCCCCATTATTGCATGTACAACTTCTTTATACATAGGCCAAGGGAATGCAAATTATAAGAATATCAAACAGCATTCTGACTATCACTATTAAGTACAGGTTGCTATTGAGAAGAAGTTTAGTGATTGCCTCCTCTGCAGAGCCCAAAGAAGGAGGGTATGAGCTTTATGGCCGAGAACCACAGCGTTATCGAAGATTTAAGTAAAGATTTGGTAGGCAAACCAACCCGCCGAGAGCTAAATCAGCCATGAACTTTCTTTGGACCACCACCTGGGGGATGCTTTACAAACTGCCATAACAGCTTTACTGCATCACAAATCAACACCAGCTCTAGCTAATGCAGCTGTGACAGATGCAGATGCTTCCTCGAGCGTGCGTTGTTTCTTCACTGTATTGAAGGCCTCTATAACATCTCTGGCTTCCCAATCGTCAAAATCATCGACACCGATACCACACTCAAGTCCAGCACCGACCTGCAACCATAAAGAATCTTGACATTTGTGATTAAAGTGGCATTACAACGTTGGCTTGATACTTGCAACATAGTGGATAGTGATTCCTTAACATTTAAGGTTACCAATAGAAGAGCATAGTCAAAATTTAATTAGTCCTGGAGACTGTTTAAGTGACTTCATTTATAAGCATGACAAACATTATTGAAGATTCTGGAATTCAAAATTATCAAGGATGTAATTCATCAAGGTATTTCATCAGAAGAACATGTAAATAATTCAAAGAATTTATTATAAAGCAATATGACGGCAAACACTTGTTTCCTTTAATGAAAGTTTAAATTCGAAGTACTTTTAGCAAAGCATTGTTACTGCGAAAATGTTGCTTTAATGCACCAATGCTATTCAGATGTAGAAAATATAATGCATCAATTAGATAATTGAGGCATACCTCTTTCACATCTTCCTTCACCCGCCTCAAAGAATCAACTGTACCACTGTGAATAATCTTCCCATTTCGAATAACCCGGACCCCACATTCTTTCACTACCTTTCCCTCGGTGATCATGCATCCAGCAACACGTCCACTGCCGCTACTGAATGTTGCCCTAACCTCTCCTGTTCCTATTTGTATTTGTTCCTAGAAGATATAATATAAAACAGAATTTAGACCAGCATCCCTTTGGGGTATGAATCTGTAAGGAAGAAGCCTAATATCAGTCAAGTGTTCACCTCAACAAGCTCTAAAAGTCCTTCCATTGCATTCCTCATGTCATCAATGAGGTCATAAATGACTCTATATAAACGAATCTCGACATTCTTTTTGTCTGCATAGCTCTTTACTGAACCGGGTACTTTTACGTTGAAACCAAATATAATGGCCTCAGAAGCAACAGCCAGGTCAATGTCACTAGTGCTAACCTCCCCTGGAGCTTGAAGGAGGAACTTCAAGTTAACATTGTCTTGAGGGAGAACTTGAAGAGCTTGTCTGATGGCCTCAATTGAACCCTACGATGATGCATACGCGATAAGATAATATTGGGAAATAATATCCCCAGGTATAAACATACAAGATAACATTATTCAGAAATCTTACCTGAACATCAACCTTTAAAATGATATTCAGCTGATGCATGTCTAGACCTGCTTGGTTTCCCATTGCGACAGCAGAAGCAATGGAAGATAGGGTGACCTTCGTTTCCCCTGCCTTTGCAGATATCCGTGCAACCCTTAATGATTCTGCACGAAGTTCTGCCCTTCCACGTGCAAGATCAAGAGTTTCAACAACCTCAAATTCATCACCAGCAATAGGAACGCTATTCAAACCAATAACCTAGGTAATCAAATGTTCAAACTGTGAGGTGTGGCTGAGAGAAGACACAAACAAAGAACAGAATTTATAGAAATTAATGCAACATGCTATTATCGAATTGTAAAGTACGATCTGCGTTGCCTAGTTCATCACAATATTATTTTTATCCAATGTAATTGAAAGCTTGAATATTTAAGTCTTCCGTGTATAAACAATAGATCACTACTTACTAACTTTGAAAACAAGATAAACGATCTTTTGTGTGGTTATTAGTATTTAACAAAATTCGAAGACAAAAATGCATGGAAAAAAACTAGTATTAGATAAACACCTTAAAAATAGGTTCAACTAATATCCAAATCTCCTAGTTGTAAAACTGTATCTGGTTCTCGAAATTGTACTAATGACACTTAGTTTCAGATACAGATTTTGATGCTTCCAGGACACATACATGGTCAAAAAAGATTGAAATTAGTTATTGACATTATTGACCTTAGCTTATAAGATACAAGGAAATACAAGTACTAGAAAATGCTTTAAATCAAGCAAATGCATTTAATAATAGAGGGTGAGCAAAACATTCAAAATGCATTTACATGCCGAGTTCGTTAGTCCCCTCTGTTTCAAGCTTTGAACTGAGTTTCAGACCATATTTATCCTTGTTGTAACTATGTTAAAAGAGTTGTAAACTTTGGATTAATGGTGAAGAAGATAGCATGAGCTGAGGAAACCAACCTGTACTGCCATTGACGGTCCAGCTTCATCAACACGGTTACCTCTATCATCAAACATAGCGCGCACCTACTCATCAATTTAAACAATGCAAAGGAGGTAGTAATAGTAAGCTATCAAAATGAAGAAACCAAGGTCAATACAACTTAAGGACTTGAGAAGAAAACACAAATGCCTCTAAAAACTGTAAATATTTTTCAGGAATGATTTTCAAGGCAAGTAATAAGTCAAAAGGAGCACCTTTCCAAAAGCTTCACCACAAACTACGATGTCACCCTTTTTAAGAGTTCCATTTTGCACAATAAGTGTGGCGACAGCTCCCTTTGCTTTGTCAAGACCTGCTTCTATAATGGTGCCTTTAGCGTTTCTCTTTGGGTTGGCTTTCAATTCTTGCAGCTTCACAATCATGAAAAGGATGATTCAGATATAAATTTGACAAAGGAAACATCGAAGAATCTGAGCAGAAAGTTTCTACCTCTGCCACAAGCATAACAGTCTCCAGCAATTCATTAATGTTCTCACCTTTAAGAGCACTGATCTGATTCAAGAGAATTAAAAAGTATGAAAAAAGGAAGAGCATGTCTAGTTTTGTGTGTGTGTGTGTGTGTAGAGAGAGGAGAAACCTGAACCATAGGGATGTGACCACCCCAAATTTCTGGCATAAGGCCAACAGAAGAAAGCTCTTGCATTACCCTTTCTGGATTTGCTCCATCCTTATCTACCTGAGTCCATATAAGAAAGAAATAATCAGTTTTTTGCATAGCATGAAGAGCCTATATCACAGTCAAAGAAACATACCTTATTGATGGCTATGATAATAGGCACCCCAGCAGCGTTTGCATGAGCAATTGCCTCATTAGTTTGTGGGCGAACTCCATCATCAGCAGCCACTACAATGATTGCAATATCAGTTACTCTCGCTCCACGAGCCCTCATTGCACCAAATGCCTGTTGCAAATCAGTTAGAACTTAGTCTCTTTACTGGCTCACCCCACTACTTATCAAGGTAGTCAGGATTTCAAATGTCAATTCAAATAGGAACCTTGCATTGTGTTAAAGCCAAAACCATTTGGAGGTCCTCAAACAAAAACTTAGTAAACATAGACTTAATCTCTCAAATGGTTCATCCCACTACTTAACAATGTAGTTAGGACATCAGGTGTCAAATTCAAATAGGAACCTTGCATCGAGGATTTAAATACCGTTCAGTGTCGGCTAACATGAGTGAAGCATCTCGTGCCACTAGCCGACTGACACACGGAACTTATCGACAATGAGACTCTTTGGGACGATGAAGAAGCTTTGGTGGCATCCCAAACAAAGACGAAGACTTTGTGAGTTGTCTAAGATGATGATGAAACTTCCATGACTTGTCTGAGACAATGACACTACTCAAGGCTTCCATGAACAATCTGAGACTACGCGATCTTTCGCATGGCAACTAAGTGATGAGGTTAAGTTGTTAGAGTTTTTCTTCTTCTTTTTCTCCTCCGATCTTCTCCTTTTTATCTACTCCTCTCCAATTCTTTCCCCCTCGTGTGTTAATGTCTTGAGCATCATGTGTCGGTGCTGTTAACACAACATCAAAACATCTTTGTTCCAACTGGGAACCAAAACCCTAACTCGAAATTGAGATTTGAAACTTTGGATTGCATTGTGTTAAAGCCAAAACCATTAAGAAGTCCTCAAAAAACTTAAAAATAAGCTGAAAATCCTAATAATGCAAGAAAAGGAGCAAGATAATACATACCTCATGGCCCGGTGTATCAAGAAATATGCATGGCTGAGGCTTCCCATCTACTGGGACAAGAACCTTGTATGCTCCAATACCTTGGGTTATTCCACCTGCCTCTGATGCAACCACCTGTAAAGTAAACCTAACTAAACTTAAATTGCCTTCTCTGAAATTGAATTGTGTAGATATTCAATCAAACAGATCAACATTCTATAAGAAAATATTCTGACGTTACCCTGCTCTTTCGAATATAGTCAAGCAATGTTGTCTGCACATGCAAATTAAAGAAGAAAACAGGTTAAGGTTCATATATACCTGGATTTAATCACTATAATATGGAAAACAATAAAGAAATAAAATAAGTGTACCTTCCCATGATCCACATGCCCCATGATTGTAATTACAGGCGGCCTTTCTTCTAACATGTCCAAGTCCTCTTCATCAAGTATTTCTTTCTTCTTTGCCATCTCTTCCACTCTAACTGGATCAACTTCAATTACTTCCACATCATATTCTTTGCATATCATTTTAACCATGTCTTTATCTAGAATGTGGACTGTGTCTGGCTTGACTCCTCTTGAGAATAGAAATGTGAGAATATCTGCTTCACTAATGGCCAAGTTGTATGCTAACTCCTCCATGAGCATACCCTCCGCACCCACTTCAAGTATCTCAACCTTTACAGGTTCTGCAGCTTTAGCAGCTTCAAGTCTTGCAGCTTTACGGCTTGCCTTGCTCCATTTTCTTCCTTTCCTTGGTTCCATGACCCCAGGGATAGGCACATTAAGCTCTGAGGCTTCCTCTTCAGATATCTCACCATCTTCCACCAGCCTTCTCCGCAAACCACTAGTAGAACTAGATTTCTTCCGACGCTCGTCTTTGACTTTGGATGTCAAGGACACTTTTGCTGGCTTTGAAGGGATTGATATCATCGCTGCAGCTGCAATCGGATCAACAGATGGCTTCTTGGATGCAAATTTATCTATAAGAATGGGGGGTTTTCTTTCCTTTGCAGCATCAGGTTTCTTCACCGCAGAAAGGGCTGGTGAAACAACAGCAGGTTTTGCTTGCAGCTTTGGTCGGGCTGGAGAAGGCATTTGAGGCTTGATAGGGGCTACAGCAGGAGTTCCCAACATCTTTGTCCCTTTGGTTAAAGAGGGTTCACTCTTCAATTCACCCTTGGGAATTTCTTTAACGACCGTTTGTGCACTTGCAATGGGGTTCCCTCTCCGCCAAACACTCTTAACAGTCTTTGATTTCCTTATAGTTGGAGTTGCATTTTGTGCCCTAACTTGTTTGGAACTGCCCTTGGCCACGCCATTATCCTTGATAGCTTTACCACTCAAGTTCACTGAATTTGTGGCCTTCTCAAGCTTTTCTACCTTCTCTAAAACCTCACCAAGAGATTCTACTACTTTCTCTCTGTCTTCCAATGAGGTTGCTGGCTTCTCTCGAACAGCAGAGTCAGGCCACCAAATGGCTGAAGCTGAGTTTGGAGGATTTACTGTGCCATTGGGGCGTGCTTCCAGTATAGGCTTGGGGGCAGGCTTGAGAATGAGATCGGCATCCTCGTCGCTGCTACCACTACTGTTAGTGATCTTCAATATGGTATCGGCAGATGACGGAATCCCCCTCTCCTCGATTAAATTAGTGGTCACCGTACACCTATAGACACGACCTCCAAGGTGACGCCATTGCCTCTGGCTGAGGAAGGTACCGAATCGAACCCCAGAAACAACGTGAATCCTCCCGACGGCGACGGCCGTGGGTGAGACCTCTAGGACAACCGGGGAGACAGCCATCGGGCTTCCCAAAGACGCGAGGGAAGCAAGGGAAACCATGGCATCACACGAATAGCCCTGAAGCCACACAAACGTACGATTCTCTCCAAACTAGCATCAAAATACCATCTTTCGATCGCAGCTTGATCTCAGACGGCAAGATGCAAAATAAAGTTCGATTTTTGAGCCAAAAAAGACACGAACTTTCACCGTAATCTCGGATTACAGGTTCTAAGAACCACAAAAAAAAAACCTAATGTTGCGCCAAGAGATTTCCCTGGTAGCGGATAAGGGCCAGCGACATGTCGTGGAGAGAACAGTACCTGAGAAGCATGAGGCAGACTTGTGGTAATTTCTGTTCCCCACGAAAGCAAAAAAAACAGGGGGAAAAAGGGGGAAATTTAGGAAGGAAATCTGGCGTTTGTCGTAGAGAAGGATGTGGCTCGCTCTCCGCCTGTCATCGATACGCATGCGATGATAAAGGCTTGTGGTCGAAGGAAATCCCCGCTTGTGTTCTAAAGGTTTGGTAAAAATTTCCATTTGCGTTTTTCAATGGACATTTTATGAAATTCTCAAGAACTTTTAAATGTCTTCTAAATTCTAATAGTCGTCCATTTAAATTGATATGTTCTATCAAATAATTTAAATAAATTAAATTAAAATTTTATCAATTTATTTTAAAATAGATTTAAATAGATTGATCCATCTAGATTCGTAACCTGTGTGGATTGATCTATAGATTAAATTTTTTTTTTTCAAAATTTAAAATCAATGGATTAGTGAGTTTCATCCATCTAAATTATAATTCAAATTTAAAATTTTAACTTGATCAATTTAAATTATTTAAAAATTTTAATATTTTTTGACATATCTGTGGATTAACTCATCTAATCTGTAACTCACTTTGAGTTATGTTAGAGATTTTTCAACTCGCTAAGTTAGTAGAGTGCCTTGTCATATAATAGTTTTATGATGAATTGATCCATGCTATCATGGATAGACCTGTTTGACAACTCTATATCTTTTAAGAGTAATGATATGCTGTATAAAAAGTCAGTATGAAAATATAGCATGATAGACACACAGAATTGGGTCCCACCTGCATGCAGGTGGGTCCCACTTCCATGCCTATCATGCTACAGTTTCATACTACTTTTCATGCAACATATCATTAAGCTTTAAATAATTTTTTTTTATAATCTAGTTATTCAATTTTATGATCTAATTTTTATTAAATCAGAAAATACATGCAACTCCATCACAAATATTTAAATAAATTATTGAGTATCTTACCGTTATATCGTTATCCCAGATAATAAAAAGCAATTTTAGACCCTTCTTAATTTTGTAATTAAATTATTTTTAAGATATTTAAAATATGTGAGATTGTATCACTTCATCGTGTCTAATTGTTATCTTTGCCCCTTCTTCTCAACTAAACGGGCCATTAAAGAGCGAGACAGGCACGTGACACGACTGCTCCCGTGTCATGCGACAAACACGTGCTTCGTTCAGCACTTCCTTGGGCCACGCTTCCTCGATCACCGCCCATCGCCGTGGCTGCGGCGCATAGCTCTTGTTCTTCCTTGCGAGAAGCGATCCATTCTCTCTCCCTAGCGAGGTTCTCGTGGCCTCGTTGGGACCTTTTTCCTTTTCCTTTTCTTTTGGTCTTCGTCATTGTGTTTTCCTCAGAGTTGCGCATTTTCCGTCGGGTCTGCGCGTAGGATGCAGATGCTCAGGTGGGGCTTCAGGAACTCCTGTCGATCGAGAGCAGCCGGATCAGACGCATATCTTTGGAAGAGATTTCTGCCCGTGGCTTCTCCTGAGGCCCTTTTGGACTAAATACCTGTTGAGGTACCCTCAAAGGTGCAATTTTTTTCGGCTTCCCTTTGATGGATAGAATTAATTTTCCCTTTTTGTTATCCAATTTGATTGTAGAATGATGTTCTTGTTGGTCTTCTTAGCTCTCATTATTTCCTGCTCATATTTGTTGCTAGTCTATTCTGAAACGATGGATCACTGAGAGATACTGAAAAATAGTAAACTGAAGATGTTAAACTATATTTGGTCATCAGTTTTGTGACTTAATCCCTTCAAGTTGCCTGGTAGTGATCAGATGAATACCAAAGTGTAACTAATTTTAGCTCAAT
>JBBMKF010472659.1:0-10406 GCA_037834155.1 Curcuma caesia | reverse complement strand
CTTTGTGTGCCAAAACTAGCTAGTTGCGATTTCATTATCAGGAATCAAGGGGAATCTAATTCATTTTTGCGATCTTCGAAAAATAATCTTGGTCTAAGTTTTAGATATGAGTGTTGGATATCAAGCAAGTAGGAGACCAAGTATCAAAGTTCACTCATACCATGAATATATTTCCTTGTTAATAACATATATTGGCAAGAACATGATTTCAAATATTGTCTTGATGGTCAACAAAGGCAAAAATTTCCATTCTATTTGTAGACCAAAATTAAATTCGAGTTGCAACAAGTAAATATTGCATCTTCTGCCTGCACCACTAAATAACAATCATTTTTTAGTCATATGATTGTTGCCTTAGAAATCAAACCATACCCTCTAGGTGATCTCTCTCTTTTCATTCTCCCCCTACTAATTTGATCTTGTGTGGACATGAGAAGATCAGGAGGAATCGATCAACAATATCCTCCTCCCATCCCATTTTATCAAGATCAAAATTAATTTATCCACAATTGAACCAAGTTGAATTACCAACTAATTCAAACCAAATTAGTACAGAAAATTTAAGTTGAATATTAATCCTATTCAATAAAACCCTAATCCCACCAATGGAGCTTATCGAGATTTCCTACTGAACCCAAATCAAAACATCGAGGCCAATTTAGATATAATTCAAAGCTACTATTCAGTTATGCATGAATTAATTAAAACTTTGATATAATAATAACTACAAAATAAAATGTAATGAAACCATATAACTGTAATGAATTGAGTGAGAATTTGTTTTCAAGTTGTTTCTATGTAATATTAACCCCTAGCTATGGAACGGATATATTTCTTGATGTTGCAATTGAATAGGTCAAGTGCTATTTTCAAGTTGTTTCTATGTAATATTAACCCTTGGACATGGCATTGGAATATTTCTTAATGTTGCAGTTAAATAGTCAAGTGCAATGAAATCAGAGAGGTGATCTCACAATTTGGCATTGATAATGAATCATTCAGCTAGAGACCTAAACCTGTACTAAAACCAAGAATTATACCTCAGTGAGGAATTTCCCCACTGACTTCCCTGAAAAAAAAAAGTTAATGAATTCAAATCCAGCAAGCTTCTAGAAAAAAATAACAAAAAGTAAATGTATTCATAAGAAGTCAATGTAGAAATAAATAGTGGATCTTCAATGCAACAAGGAAGAATCATCATAACATTGAACAGTCATCCAATTGGCAAACTTATTTAGCAATCAACTATGACTATGTCAAGGTAGGATGGAAGTTACAAACATGTACAGTGCATGCCATTTAATTTGTCTTGAAGTAGAAGAAAAAAATGAACATGTTCAAATTACAAGGACTAACCTGACAATTACCATCTCCTTGGACCTTGCGTTCAACCAAGTCGTACAATCGCAACCTGAATAATAAGGAAACGCCAACAATCAAATAGAGGAAGTTGAGGATGAGATATTAACTTGACGTATATACAATGACCTTGGTTAATTGGCTTGTCAATTTATATGTTGAACATCTATAGTTAATACAATTGGAAGATATACTTTTCACACTTTTAAGGGGTCTGAGCAGATGACTTGTGGACTCTTATTACTGACTAATGGAGACTCCTGATTGTTGGATAACATCCGTTGAAGATAAAGATAATAACAATATAAAATTTTTTATGTGAAACTATTTGTACTTGTCACAAATTTTCATTTCTAGGTACTTTAAGTTCAGATAAACACCCTCTTATCATGCTTCATTGCGATTTTTATTTATTGCATCAAATATCCCAACTGTAGAACAAAATGAAATACAAATTACACCATAATTTTTAATTAGAATCCTAAGTTTTAAAAAAAAATCACTCTATTAATTGAGTCAAGTTGTGCTAATGGGGGGATTTGTATTGCTATTGACTCCTACAGGTCAGATCCAAAACATTTGAAAGAGGTATTCAACTCTAGAGATGAATCAAAAAGGAAATGTTTATTGGTTCTACCTCAAAGGGACGTGAAAATGATTAAAAGGTACATCAGAAATAAAAAATGGAAGAGAAAATTCATGACCTGTATTTTATTCCTTCCCAGATATAATTAATAGGAAAAGCTTGATAGTCAAAATAAATATTAAATACATCTCTAAAAAAATTCATTGCGCTTAGCAATCTAACACATGTCCATTGACATAGTCCTTAGAACCCAACATCAGCATCCACAGTTCACAGAACCAAATATACTAGTGTATGAAACTAGTTAAACTCTCTTTCCTCAACATTGGATGTAGATCTGGTAGTTTCAAATCTTTCATTGAAGCACTCCATCTCGATCAGAATGTTTTCTTCCACAATAATACTATAGTGAAAGATAAAATGACTGAGTCAGACCTTTGTATGTTTGCTTAAAAAGGGATTCTAACAAATAATAGTACTGGTTTCTGTGCAGGAAAGTTTCTTTACTTCCTAAGTGAATTTATTGCTTAAAACGCCTGAGTAACAACAATCAAGGCTTTTACGTGGTTTTCATTAGGATAACCATAACCAATAGGAAAATTAACAAGGAACAGAGAGGCATTCACATAAATAAACAATATATTATATTATAGGACTTGATTAGAACCAGAAGTTCAGTTTTCATTCTTCAGAACTGCGGAACTCTAGACCTTCAATCTTAGTTTCAAGAAAGAAGAGGTTGGAATACAATTTATCTAGATTGTGGCATTAGACATCAAAGGATTCAAATACCAGATTGTTACATTAGATGTCAAGGATTCAAAGACCAGTCAGTATGGAAGAGAAGATTTATCCAAATAATAGTACATGATATCAGGATTCAAATACTTGTTGGTAAACTACATACTGACTGGTATTTTTATCAGTTAAAAAGAGTGTGGAGACAAGTACTTGGCCAGTATTTGATTCCTTGCCTGATAAAGGTAAGAATATCAGCTGAAGTTATCCTCAATTTTAACCCTAACACAAAATGCATTGCAAAAGCCAACCTCAAGGTATAAACAAGCTGCTCTATTGAATGTTATTTCTACTCAGAGAGAATGGACATGGTACTAAAATTATCACAGATCTCACTAGAAACAAATAATACGAAAGAGATGTACCTTTCTGAGAGCCTTTGATGATCAGAAGTAGCTTCATCAAAAGAAGGAACGTCTCCATTTATTCGAGGAACATGCTGCATAAACCAAGCAACAATAATATTTCATCCTTGTAATAAATACTAATAGACAAGGTTTTTTTTATCGAAAAAGTAAGACATGGATAACCAATAGTATCTATTATGTGCCTAGACTATGAAAAGAGTGGTTATGTGTCACTAGCAAGCAACATCTAATATACCGCCAAAAATAAATTTCCCAGTGAATTATAACTCAATTGCTCAAAGTCTAGACCCACATTGCTATCTCAAACTACCATGGTAAGCTTGGTTGCTAGTTGTAACTCCATTACATGTTCATAAACTGATTTAGCTTGGAATCATTCTTCAAGGCAATGTCATTAGTAATACTTCATCGGCATAATCAAGTGTATTTGTCCTAACTATTTGGGGCCTCTTATATGAAACTTATCCCTTTACTATGGTCAAGAAGATATCTTTGGTAATGTTCAACTTAATTAAATCATTTTTCTTTTACTAATTGACTGTTGTTTTCTTTGGCTCTCTCTACCCCTGATAGATTCTGCTATAATTGATTCAACTCTAGCATCGTAAGTAATACAAAGATGACTGGACATTTTAATTATAGTAGCAAAACATGGCAATATAAACATTGCCATGGTATCACTGTTAGTTTAACCATTAATATACTCAAATTGTACATTTATCATCTTATAAAAATAGAATGATCCATAAAAGTTGGCCTAACACTGTATAATATGCTAAGAGTATTAAATTAATTTAAATTGAATATGAAATGCATTTTTACATTGAACCTATGAGAATAGCAAATAGGTAAAGTTAAAATATCAGGCTCTTACAGGGATTGAATGCATCTGATTTAACCGCCTCCCAACTTCTCCATCAGCAACAGAATATGCATCTGATATTTCCAATGGAACCTCTCTCCCATAAGAGTAGCCTCCATGACAAGAGCAGAAACTAGATGGTCCAGTTCCATTCATACCTTCTTGTCCCTCAGTCACTACATGTATGAGCAAAAATTTTTAACCAATATAAATATTGCAATATACCATTAGCACATTAAAAAAAGAAAGAAAATAATTCACTTCCACCTAAGTTGTGCTCTCTTGTATATGGTTCAAACAGATTTTGTGTGAAAATAGATGCATGCATATGTTCTTCACATGCAGCTCTGGATGTATCTGCATCAAAAACTTGAGAAAATCAGTCCTAGCACAGGCACATAAAAGAGGATCATGCTAACACTAGCATGGATTCTCAACATACCTTCTCTAGCACAACAGTTCGAATAAAAGGTAGTCCCCTGGTCAATCCTGCCTCCAGAGTATGGAGGGTTTGGGAATGGGTAAAAAATACCAAATCCCCACCGATAAGCTTCAGAGTCATGTTCATAAGCAGCCATTGGATGTAAGGCAATTATGTGCAGGCAAAGAAAATTAAATTACCCTTCCTGGGGTTATTTATTGCATCAGAAGAATACTTCAATCACAATAGGCTGTGTATCTTGAACATGTCAGAGCCATCCCTTGCATGTGAATCTCTATACCCCAAAAGCAAGATACATTAAACAATTTCAAATTGAGCAGATATAAGCAGTAACAAGACAATTCACACCATCCATTGAGGCGAGAAAAGGAAAACAGAAGCAAGACCAACACAACCATGAATATAGAGCAGCATGCAGCTGGATCATGCATCTTACCGTAAGTGTTTGACATTCTTAGCATATGTACATTGAACAAGACATACACAACCATCATAATAGAACAACGTGCCGCAAAATGAGGTGAGGTATTTGGCATTGATAAGTTTATTAAATCAATCTGTTGAAATTAATCCTTTGAATGAGAAAATTGAACAATAAGTAGCAATTCCTTCATAAACATCAACATGGTTCTGAACTTTCTTAGGAAATCATATTCTTAAATATCTGGAACAAGCTCACAACTGTATTGCACATAAATTAGAATCTAATTAAACAGTTGTTAAACTTTTCCTCAGCTAATATGTGACACAGGATGTCTCAGTGTATAAATCTTGCTCTTACAGAAAAAGTTAAAGAGTCCAGCAGAAATTCTGATAATTCATTTTCTGAAAGGAAATCGTTGAGAAATCCCTATCACCACTTTCCTTTATTCTTATTTCAATCGAAACAAAGAAATAACGAGCAAAAAAGGAGTTGAAGTGGAGGAACAGTTGCTAAAAACTGAATACTGATAGATCAGAGTAGGTATGATCTCACATCCGATCAAAAGTTCATAACCTTCTGTCGATCTCAAGTGAAATAACCCTAACAAATTTCAAGAACCCGTAACGGAAAAGATAAGAACTGACCAAGCTGCAGCCAAAATTATTAGACCACAATTCCAAGCTTAAAAATAAGAAAATCCAGAAATCTCCAAAAACAAAATATGCATCCAATCCACGCAAACGTGAACGGAGCATTTATAGTCAAGGAAATCATAATCCATATCCATCAACTCTAGCATTTCAATAGAAAAAAGAAAGCACAGATCGATCCGTCGCCATCAATAGGATAATCCACAAAATCAGCTGGAAAACACTAACCTCCAGATACACGAAGAATCGAGAGAGGACGCTGAGCTGAAACCTGAAAGCAATCAAGAAAGAAAAAAAATCGCCAACAAGTCGCCACCGAAGGCCAGGGAATCGGCGGGCGGGCGGCGTTCCTCTTTCCTCCACTCCCTCGCTCGTTTATAGTCCACAAGTCCAACGACCTCCGGACTGCCACTCTCTCACGCCTCATCGGGCCCGAAGGGGCGGAGTGCACGCATCGCCCGATCTCGATCCAACGGCAGCACCGACACGCGTTGGATCTGGCCTCTGGGAGTCGGAAACCGTCCTCGAGTTGGAATCGACGGCCCGGCGATGAGTAGTAGGATCCAGCGTGCGCACGCCGCTTGATTGCATCAGATGGTGGAAATGGGTCGCTTAATGTCCAATCAAAAACAACCACAAACCCAAACCCATACCCATACCCGCAGTGTCGCTTAAAATAGCAACTAACAGGCGTGGCGACGTGGCGTGGCGTGCCGTGTGGGGTCGGTAATTAATCAAATAAAAGAGTTTTTTTTTTATCTCGGGGCAATGGTGTCGCGGTAAGATATTCAGGTTGTCACTCAAACACCTATGATTCGATCCTCAACTACGATGTATTTACAGAAATTTTTCTCTAAATGAAGAGCGCAATCAAAGGATGTTGGGCGTCTGAACTGACCGCTGCGTGCACTTCCCAATTTACCCTGGTCCTCGATGGAAAACTTCCGTAGGACCGGGCACCCCAGGATAGTCAATGAGGCTAACTGGTTGTCCTCGGGACATAATGTCTCGATAGAACCGTATTTGTAGGAATTTTCTTTCAAATGGGGAGTGCAATTAAAGGATGTTGGGCGTCGGAGCTAGCCGCTGCATGCATTTCCCGATTTACCCTAGTGGCCGATGAAAAACTTTCGTGAGATGAGATCGGTCACCCTCAAAGATAGTCAACGAGGCTAACTGAGATTTATCATGATTTATAAAATCATGATCCGGATCCGGAAACCCTAAATGGATCCGGATTTATGTACCAATGACCGAAAGCCAATTGTGTTCCTTGAATTCTATATTTTCTAACTGAAATTTTATGAAATCTATTAAATAAAAAATAATTCTTGAAATTTGTAATGTTCAAATGGATTCAAAAGAAGATGTACTTTTCTGTAAAAAAAAAATTTGACAATGATAATTATTTTCAATTATCATGGACGGAGGGAGGTTAGAGTTATGACCTTCTAGTACTTTTTAAAAAAAAAATTGATAATATCAGTAGTCACATCTTTGGAGGTAGTCAGTCCGATCTCATGAAAGTTATCACCAAGATAAATCAGGAAGCGAATATTATAAGGTGAAATATGAGGAAAATGATTGTTGAGACAACTGCATAAAAATTAGAGTACGTCCCAACTGCCCATTTGCCCAAAAAATCAATATCGCAGCCTCCTAGTACTTCTTAAATTGTTGATAAGATGGATAGGTTTGGACCAGTATCTTGCTTTGTATCACATGATAAAATTTATAATATCAGTACTATTAATCTTTTTCATCATTTTTTTTATCAAATAAAGAATATATATTTCGATCAAAAAATAAATTAAAAAATTCATCAATGCTTCTACTGTTGTATCGTACCAAATTGATGTTTAATGTTGCACATTGGGACACATTTCTTAGAAGCTTGATTTTAGGCGTACGACGCGCTTAATTACTTTGGGTGTCCGGTGGTTAGATGAATAGCGTAGGGAGATGGTCACTTGGGCCCACATTTGGTACGAGGATGTAAACAAGAGGACCGCAAGGGATCGACTAGAATTTCAAGATGCACATGAAATCAAAGATGCATAGGATGCTTTATTCCCCCTTTTAACGTTCATCTTCAAAATATATTCGATCCCTTGTTGATTACGATTAGAGTGGTAAATAAGTCAGGGTTCGAGGTCGGCAAGTAATAATATCGTGAGAAGGAAAGTCAAGGATGTCATAGTTCAACTCCTCTGACAAAGTCAATTACCAAAAGAAGAAGAGAATTTAATTGGGGCGTGATGAAGATGTATGTATGCATCTATATGCGTACCTGTATCCGTATAGGAAAGAGATTATATAGATGAGAGTGAGAGGGTCATACAGGTCTGTCTTATTGTTAATTAAGGATAATATCTGTGTGTCGATATTTTGTTATAAAATATTTCCTATCAGAGTGTGAAAAATATCTCATCATTGTCAGAAGTCACATCATTCAGCACTATAATGTGATAACAGAGAGCAGGTTATCATGTCATATAATTACTTATAACTTCTTTGTAGTGATTTGACTTACTGATAAAAATAGGAATCGGTCTAGTGTTAGGCAGGGCACTGAAGAAGGAGATTGATTGGCGAAGAGATTGACCTTTTGAGCGGAGCTTGGACCCTTGAGTTTGAGTGAAGTACTGAACTAGGAGAGACTGAGCTGAGAGAGGCCAAGCTGAGCTGGGAGAGGCCAAGTTGAGCTAAGAGAGGGTCAAGCTGGGAGAGGGTCGAGCTGAGAGAGGGCCGGCGTGTCGGGCTTCAGCGGCAACGTGTGGCAGGAGGCAGCTCGACATGTCGGGCTTCAGCGGCGACGCGTTCGAGCGTATGACAATTCTGAGCACTTAGCATGCCGCCTATGAATGAGGCGGTGAAGGCAGTAGCAGCAAGGTGCCGGTCGGCAGGGAGGAGTCGGTTGGAAAAGTAGTCAGCCGCAGGAGGAGTTGGCCACTGGCCACCGGAAGAGTCGCCCGGAGGAGTCAGTTGGAGGAGTAGTTGGCCAGAGGAGGAGTTGGTCACAGGAGGAGTCGCCCGAAGGAGGAATCAGTCGGAGGAGTCGGCCGAAGGAAGAGTTGGCCACCGAAAGAGTCAGCGGGAGGATGAGTCGGCCGAAGGAGGAGTCAGTCACAGGAAGAGTTTGAATATTCGAGTCAAAGATCGTCCTCGGGTGTGGATTTGGATCGCAGGAGATGTTGATCGTCCTTCCCGAGCTGGGCTTAAGTAATCGAGTCGGGACACTAGGCCAAGTCAACCTTCTGATTGACGTGTTATCTACTCAGATTAGACCTTGATTTTCCGGGCCAATTCCGATCGAGTATACTGTCCCTATATATATATATATAATTTTTGTTATTAATTTAAATGATATATCTTATTTATGATAGAATCCCAGCTATTCGTATAAAAAGCACAACAACCTTTTTCGATCCGGCTGGAAACTTTTATCAAATAACGGCAATTACCGACAGAAGAAGCAGACCTTTTTCGCTGTTGAACTAATCCTTTCCTTTCTCGTGACAGATATCCGCTTAGCAGTGACCAGTTCGGTCCTTAATGACCCGTCCCAGTCCTAGACAATGATAAAAGAATTTCAAATGCTTTTAAAAGGAATAAAATAAGCAAGATTCATGCATTCTTAAAGAAAGAAGAGATCCCATGAAGCGTCGATCGCCATGCCTTCTGTGACAGTAACAGCTTAACAGGAGAACGCCATGAATGGAGTAAAGGCACCTCCTTTGTAGGTGAAATTTCCCTCCTTCGCCGCTGTGCGCTGTTAAATGGCAGTGCAGTAGAGGACGAACACTGCGACGTTCCCTGTTTCAATGAAGCATTTAAGCTCTCGAACTACTTCCGCTGCCGTCCTCTTCAATGCTCCGCGCTGCCAGCTACGATGAGCCTCATCGGTTGCTCCCTTCCTATTTATTTGTCGTTTGTCGCCTCCCTCCTCCTCCGCTCTGCTCCAGTACTGCGCTTTCCATCACCGGTTAGTCCATCTGTTTGTGGAGAATGACGGTGGAGAACGGAGCGGCGGTGGCGGAGGCCGTGACGGTCACCAATAAGGTAATGGTGCTGCCCGGGAAGGCGCCGGAGAAGGGGAGGTGTTGGTTGTCGACGTTCGATTTGCCTTACATCACGTTCTACTACAACCAGAAGCTGATGTTGTACAAGCTTCCGGCGGCGGAGTTTGGGGAGGTGGTGGAGCGGCTGAAGCAGGGGCTGGCGGTGGCGCTGGAGTACTACTACCCGTTGGCGGGGCGGTTGAGGCAGGACGAGGAGAAGGTGTTGTTTGTGGAGTGCGAGGGCGAGGGGCTGGTGGGTGCTGAGGTGGTGGAGGCCGCTGTTGAGGGGGTGTCGGCGGTGGAGCTGGCGGAGGGGGAGAACGCTGAGCTGCTGCAGAAGCTTGTTCCCTACACCGGCGTCATGAACCTCGAGGGGCTTCACCGCCCGCTGCTCGCGGTACAGTTCACGAAGCTCAGCGACGGCATCGCCATCGGGTGCGCCTTCAACCACGCCATCCTCGACGGCAATTCCACGTGGCAGTTCATGTTCTCGTGGGCAGATCTCTCTCGCGGCGGCGGCGGCGGCGGCGGTGGGGTGTTGCCTCTGCCTGTCCACGATCGCACGCTCGCGCGGTCGGTCCGCCTGCCGCTGGCCCTGGCGCTGACCCTGGCGGCGGCCTTCGCCCTGGGCGCCTGTGAGAAGAAGCCCTCCGCCGAGCTGCAGCAACTGCAGCAGCGCCTCGAGCAGCAGGACCTCAAGATCCAGCAGCTGGAGCAGAAGCTAAATGCGGTGACGCCCAGGGGAGCAGCCGACAGCAGCGGCAAGCCCCCGGCCGGACCGGTGAAGTCGCTCACCTACAGGAGCGGCACCAGCGACGACCGCCTGCGCATCTACTGTGCCGACGGCACCAAGAGC